>JARHVA010011052.1:30000-98829 GCA_037957365.1 Torreya grandis
TAGTCATCTCAAATCTAAGATGGAATTAATATAGTAGAAGACATGAAGAATATTAAAGCAAATATCACTCTTCATGAGCTTTTTTAAATCACTGAGCAGTGTGATCTTCTACTAAATTCACTAAAAATCTAGTCTAGGTAATGCATAAGACTATCTGTACCAATGTGCTGATCCATAAAAACAAGACTAAAGGTCCTCCTTTCCTCTTGACTATCAAGATATTTGGGAAGAACTTGCATAACTACCTAGTGGATTCAAGAGCTTTAGCCAACATAATGCTTGTAGGCATTTATAATAAAATAGGCCTGGTCACTATCAATTCAGATGAGGTCATAGTCTAGATAAACATATCTAAGGCCATAATAGTTGGTGAGTTGCTTAATATACACATTTAATTAGAATCAGAGCCTAGAATCTAAAAATTCATAGATATACAAGTTGTAAACATCCTTGAAGCATATGTAATGCTACTTAGTAAGGATTGGTCCAAATATTTGAATGGATACATGGCCATTGACTTCACTCACATGTGGTTACCTCGAAGGGTTTTTATAACCAAATAAGAGTGGATAGAGAGCTCAGAATGAATCACCTAATAACTGAATATAATGTGATCAATGAGAAAGTAAACTTAGTGTATTTTGACTTAGGGATCTATACTTTAGAGAAAAAACCAATTATAGGTAAGAATCGTGACAATAATCCTAAATTGCTAGGTTTTTGGTCCCTATACATTGATGATACTTTATATAAAAAAAGATTAGGGGAAAGAGTTTTATGTATTTATCCCCAAGGTAAGAAATATTTGGTTGCTTAATGGTTATAACTCCCATGCACCAATAATCTTTTAGAATAAGAGGCATTGATTCTAGGATTTTAGTTTTCATTAGAACATAAGGCAAAGGAATTAAAAGTATTTAGTGATTCTAAGTTGGTTGTAAATCAAGTGAGGAGTAAGTTTCATTTCAAACTATCATACCTTATAAATTATAATCATAGAGAATGGGATTTAATTGAAATATTCAAGGTATTCAATATCATCCCCATCCCTAGGGATGATATTTAGATTGTTGATTCATTAGCATTCTCAATTGTGAGCTTCACCCCATTGATGACATTAAATTTCAAGAGCTTTTCATTGAGTTAGTCCCTTATCCTGTTATCCCTAACAATGTATAAAATTTCTATGTCCTTGAAGATGACCAACATATATTTGAATTCTTTAATAATGATAGGTTATTAAAATCCCAAATAATTGATGAATTAGATAAGGATAATCCTATAGCTAAACTTGAACAAGATGGAATAATGAAAATCAAAGGGAATCAAATCCCAAAGGGAATAATCTCCATTGAAAATGAATTTGGCATATTCAGTCATGCACCCCCAATTAAGAAACTAAAAATTTTAGGTCAAAAATATCAAACTTTTAATTTGGGTTCCTTAAAAAATCCACAAACTATGAATATAGGTCCAAATTACATAGACATAGAAATAGAATAGCTTCATAGGTTAATACTAAGCTATACAGATGTTATTACCTAGACCTATGGATACCTAAAAGTCATTAACAATAAGGTAATTACTCACACCATTCCATTTAATCCAAATCAAAAAACATTTAGGCAGAGGCAAAGCCCTGTGAACCCAATACTGGAACCATTGACACATAAATAATTTCACAAACTGCTCTTCGCTGGAATAAATTTCTATTTTGCCATTTTAATTTGGTAGCATAACTAATGCCCCTGAAAAATAAAAATGGAGAAATGTGTTTATGCATAGACTTATAAAACATAAATAGAGATTCAAATAAAGATAATTATTAGTTACCTTCCCTTTATGAAGTGATCTAAATGGTGAGTGGATCCTAGATGATGTCATTCTTAGATGGATTCTTAGGATACAATCAGGGTCTAGTCAATTCAAAAAACTAAACTAAAACTACATTTACAATGAAATGGGACACATTTTCATACAAGATAATGTTATTTGGATTGATCAATACTGGAGAAACATTTCAAAGAGCTATGGATTTCAAATTTAGTAAGTGCATAGTAATTTACATGGAAGATTTAGCTATATTTTTCAAAATGTAGGTTATATCACATCTACCATTTTTAGAAGGTATCACATCTCTTTAAATCTAATGAATAATGTTTTCAATATCACTAAAGGTAAGCTTATTGATCATAGCATCATGAGAAAAGGTATTTTTATTGATCCTGAGCAAGTTGAAGTAATATCTCAATTACCTTAGCCTAATAGTAAAAAAGAAATAAAATCCTTCTTTGGTAATTTTTTTTATAATTTCATTTATGGATTTACCAAAAATGTGAAGCCCCTAAATGTTATGTTGAAATAGAATGCAAAAGTGGAGTGGAATGATGAGTCAAATAAAGAATTTCAAGATATCAAAGATGTTATAATGTAAGCAATGGTGTTAATCATCCCATAATATGCCAAAGACTTCTACTGTTAGGTTGTGGAGCTAAAAGCTTCACCAAGATGCAAATAGGAGAAGTTATGGAGGTTGCAGGAAGTGTTGCAAAGTGTCACAGACACCGGCATCGGTCAGGACAACCGATGATGGCAGGAGGGAGATAGGAAGGCAACCAACGTCGGTCATGGATCGGCTGATGTCGGCACCCCCAGACAGCCAGGGACCGATGTTGGTCACCTATGGTTCGAGCTGCGAGTATGTTACGGGCAGTTGGTTGACGAACCAAGTGTTTGCATGTTTAGAGCTATTCTTAGACTGAGAGCTGTGGATTTAATTATTGTATTATTGTCTAATTATTGTTTGGATGAGATCTATATATGGACTCATGATTGTATTGTAAAAGTGTGCTAGAAAGCCATAGAGCTTTTAGAGAGAGCTAGTGTAGCTCCTCCTAGTTCCAAGGGGTGCTGAGTGTGTATGATCAGGGAGAGTTGCAAGGTCTGCAAGGTTAAGGAGCTGATCCACTAGAGTACTGGTTGAAGAATCATAAGGACTTGGTGAGGCAAGGACAAGGGTTCTTCAGGGGTGTAGAGATGTCTACATGGTGAGTAAGGTCTAGTGATTTGCAGGTAGCAGCAGAGAGCAGGAGATCTACTTGGAGTACGGTTGTGTACTTGGTGAACTGGCAGCGTGTTACTGACTGGTTGGAGAGGTGAACATCAATTCTATATTGGAGTTGATTGTTGGGACTGAGAGTGAGAGAGGGAAGAAGATCTTGAGGTGTGGCAAACCTTTGAGGTGGAGGAAGAAGTGGCATCTTCCTTATTTTATATTCTTCTATGTATATAATACAATTGTGTATTGTCTCTTAATTCCTGTGTTGTTTCATATTTCTAGTTACTTATTGATTCTAGTATAATTTCGTGTTTAGTTGCTAATACAAGAAGTAATCACATGTGTTCTAATTGGTAGAGCAAGATCCTGACTCAGTAGGGATTGGAGCATGTTTATTGTTTTGGGGTTTCCCTGACACATGGTATCAGAGCTTCAGGTTGGGTTACTAACAGGTGGTTTCAGATCTGGTAGTGTTTGTTAATTACAAGTTGCTCACAGGGGTTTCTGATTGAGTGGGAGTATAGCAATGGTAGAAGGAAGTAAGCTACGAATGGAGAAACTGAATAGCACAAATGGTCTGATTGATGGAAAGAAAGAGCAGAGAAAAAGAAATTGTTGGTTGGTAGCAGATCAGCATGAAGGAACTGAAGATGCAGATGTTGCAGGTGTTGTTGCACAGGATGCTTTGGGAGGTTTCTTGGATGAAGTTGAATTTTGGATAATAGATTATGTTGCCTCTTTCCATGTAGCCCCAGGTTTAGGAGCTAGAGAGCCTTGTCAGATTATTGACAAAGGGGAAGTGAAGCTGAAATTGCAGATGGATGACACACAGTGGTTGAAGGAAGTCATGCAGGTACCAGTCTTGAAGATGAGTCTAATTTCTTCAGGAAATTTGGGTGATGGGAGATACATTGTAACTCTCACAGCGGATACACTTGAATTAGATGGTGGTAAGAAAGTAGGTATCCTTTATCTATCTACTTATATTATTGATTCACCTTCTGGTATAGAGATGTGGCTTTGTAGGCTTGGTTACATATGTAGAAGGAGAATGCAGGTTCTGAAGCGGAAGACAGATGTTTTTGACAAGCTAAAGAATTGGAAAGCCTTGGTGTTCATGGAGGAGATGACAGACAGAGATCAGGTGAGAGAACTGATTTATTCTGAGCAGAGCAAGGTTGATTTGATTAGGACTTTGATCCACGGAGAGCTCGCGAGTAAAAAGTTATCACTTACAGACGAACACAGGTACCGGCATCGGTCACATAGGAATCGACATCGGCAACAAGAAGACCGACGTCAATTATGAAGGAACCGATGTCGGCAAAAAGGAAACCAGTGTCGCCCAGGGAGACGACGTCGACAGTCAAGGTCAGTGTAGGGAATCGACATCGGTCGGGAGCAGACTGGGAGATGGCCGAGATCGGTCACTGGAACGGATATTGGGCAGACAGCAAGTCTCAAACACTCATGTGGAGGTCAGAAAGGGTAAATGAACCTCATATTCGCTATTCACCTTCTTTATATTGCTTACTGATGGTCAAGAACCAGGAGGATGTGAAGAAGCAATGCAGGTAGAGTCTAGATACAGTGGGAGCTTGGCATGGATGAGGAGTGAGTCCTTGGAGAAGAACCAAATAGGTATTTGTTGGTAGAATTGTCAGCTAGAAGAAAGCACTGAGAGAGATTGATTCCCATTTTAAAGAAGAGAGTGGATGGATACATGAGACAGAAGGCCAAGGCATGCGGTCTTGAAGAAGTTGCAAGACAGTAGTACAGGTTTTGACAGGTGGATGACTAAGCATGGCTTCAGTCGATGTTAGTGTAACTATTGTGTTGTTTTTATTCTTACCAGGTGGATGATGAGTCACGACATCATCCAGTTACTATACGTGGATGGTTTGCTAGCAGGTTTTGTACATATAGGGATTTGCTAAGCTAAAAGGTAAGGTTAGCTCAGAGGCGTGTCATGAAGAATTTGGAGCAGTGAAATTCTTTGGCATAAGAGACATGGAGATTTTATCTCCAGTGGGAGTTGGTGTGAAGACAGTGTTGGCAGAGTTCATGATGCAAGATGCAGAATCAGAAACCACACCAATAGCTGGACAGTTCAAGCTTAGCTTGAAACTGGGTTTGAAATCACATGAGATCTATTTTAGATCTGAGTTTTCCCAATTCAGTGGGGGGTTATCGAAAAGTATAGAGCCAATTCAGGGAAGGAGTACTGGAGGGTAGTTTAGTGGGACTAGCAGTAGGGATTCTTGTTATGCAGGGTCTAGTTCTTCACTACATGGATGTGTAGGTTCGGATGTGGTAGGTTACTTGAATGACAGGTATAGCATCACAGGTTGTGTGGTGGATGGTCTTCAGGATTCATCTTGAAGAGGGATACAAACCAGGAAACAAATTAGACAGGCTACAGAATCATGTACAGGTGCAGCTGTTTATCTCCAAGTGGGAGATTGTTAGGTTGTGGAGCTAAAAGCTTCACCAGGATGCAAACAGGAGAAGTTATGGAGGTTGCAGGAAGTGTTGCAAAGTGTCACAGACACCGGCGTCGGTCAGGACAACCGACGATGACAGGAGGGAGACAGGAAGGCAATCGACGTCGGTCATGGATTGGCCGACGTCGGCACCCCCAGACAGCCAGGGACTGACGTCGGTCACCTGTGGTTTGAGCTGCGAGTATGTTACAGGTAGTTGGTTGACGAACCAAGTGTTTGCATGTTTAGAGCTATTCTTAGACTGAGAGCTGCAGATTTAATTATTGTATTATTGTCTAATTATTGTTTGGATGAGATCTATATATGGACTCATGATTGTATTATAAAAGTGTGCTAGAAAGCCATAGAGCTTTTAGAGAGAGCTAGTGTAGCTCCTCCTAGTTCCAAGGGGTGCTGAGTGTGTATGATCAGGGAGAGTTGCAAGGTCTGCAAGGTCAAGGAGCTGATCCACTGGAGTACTGGTTGAAGAATCATAAGGACTTTGTGAGACAAGGACAAAGGTTCTTCAGGGGTGTAGAGATGTCTACATGGTGAGTAAGGTCTAGTGATTTGCAGGTAGCAGCAGAGAGCAGGAGATCTACTTGGAGTACGGTTGTGTACTTGGTGAACTAGCAGCGTGTTATTGACTGGTTGGAGAGGTGAACATCAATTCTGTATTGGAGTTGATTGTTAGGACTGAGAGTGAGAGAGGGAAGAATATCTTGAGGTGTGGCGAACCTTTGAGGTGGAGGAAGAAGTGGCATCTTCCTTATTGTATATTCTTCTATGTATATAATACAATTGTGTATTGTCTCTTAATTCCTGTGTTGTTTCATATTTCTAGTTACTTATTGATTCTGGTATAATTTTGTGTTTAGTTGCTAATACAAGAAGTAATCACATGTGTTCTAATTGGTAGAGCAAGATCCTGACTCAGTAGGGATTGGAGCATGTTTATTGTTCTGGGGTTTCCCTGACATGTTTAATGGTTGATGTTGAAATAGAATGCAAAAGTGGAGTGGAATGATGAGTCAAATAAAGAATTTCAAGATATCAAAGATGTTATAATGTAAGCAATGGTGTTAATCATCCCATACTATGCCAAAGACTTCTAAATCTACTTGTTTACCTATGAGCACACCATTATTGCTTGTCTCACATAGATATTGTATGGAAGAGAACACCCCATCACTTTCATGAGCACCAATCTTAAGGTTTTAGAGCTGAGGTATTCCACATTGCTTTCATAAACATGCATATGACTTAGTCAAGGCTATGAAAAAATTCAAGAACTATATCCTTAGGAATAAAGTGAATGCAATTGTGCCAGACCCAACTATCAAGCTCATGTTGGAGCAGAATTATTTAGGGGAATGCATGGGTATATGGATGACCAAGCTACAAGAATATGACTTAGAAATTAAGCTTGCCAAGTTGGTCTAAGGTCAAGGCTTAACTCATTTGATAAATGAGATCGATCCAAGGATAATTATACATCAACTAAACCAAAAGAAAATAATGCATTAAAATTGGTATGCCCCAGTCATTCATTACCTCATCTATGGGAACCCACTTCCTAGGTTAAACCAAATGCAAAAAAGAGCACTCAAGTTAAAATCCATATAATATATGTTGAAGAAAGGAATTTTTTATAGGAAAAATTATGAAGGCATATATCTCATATGCTTTTCATAAGATGAAGACAAAGAAATCATGGCTCATTTCTAAGATAAATTAGGCATTTATCCTATTGAAAAAGTACAATGGCATACAAAATACTTTAGGTAGGTTTTTATTGTCCAACCCGATTCAAAAATGTCCATGCACATGTTAGAACATGCCATCAGTGTCAAACATTTTCCAAAAGATAAATCTAAGTTGTAATGCCATTATAACTAGTTGTAGAAGGGATGAAATTTACCCAATGGAGGTTATATTTTTTTGGAGTCATCAATCCTAACTCTACAATAGGCCATAGGTTCATTCTCACTACCAAAAACTATTACACAAGATGGATAGAGGTAGTAGCAACAAAGAATAACAAAAAAGTGAAGTGATCAAGTTCATGGAGAATAATGTGACCTAATGATTTGGGGGCCCTATCTCATTAGTTTTTGATAATGACCCTACATTTTAATCCACACAATTCACTAATTGGGCATATGATAATGGGATAAATTTAAGGTTATCATCCAATTACTACCCGTAATGGAATGGATTGGTAGAATCAACCAACAAAAACTTGATCAAAGCCATCAATAAGTTTGCAAAGAAGAAGAATCAATAATGGCATTCACTATTTAATCTTTCCCTTTGGGCTGATCATCCCAGGTATAAGTAGTCACTTAAGAGTTTGTCATTTATATTGGTCCATGGACTAGAACTAATTCTACTTATTACGCTCATCATGCCCACCTTCAAGTTCATGTAGTAGTACATGGAAAGTAATGAGAAATTAAATTTTAGACTATTATACATTATCCAAACGGAATAATCCTGAGAAGAAGATCTATTGAATTTTATCAAGCATCAAAGCACTATCATGTGGTGGTTTGACAAGAAGGCTAAAGTGAAATCTTTCAAGATTTCTGATCTAGTATTGCTATGGGATAAATCTCATGAGAAGAAGGGCCAACATTCCAAGTTTGATTAATTATGGATTGGCCCATACTAGATATCTAAGTTATTGGTGTAAAATTATTTTCATCTCAAGGATTTAGAAGGGAATGATTTCTTCTTACCTATGAATAAATAGTTCTTGAATTACTACTTATTAGTTGTTTTGTCCAATGCAATTTTTTAATGACTTTTAAGTGAAGGGGATAATAATGTATATATTAGAACGTATTTAGATTAGTTTATTTCTTCCCACATTTTTATTTCTTTATTTTATTCTCCCTATTTTTCTAGAGTAGGTTACCTTCAATTGTGTGTTTACTTTGTTCCTTGTTCTTTGTTTTATCTCATTTTGGTGCTTTTTGTTTGACCTTTACCTTGAAATGATAGTTTTCACTAACCTTGCCCTTGATTAAAAACCAAGATTATACCTCAATTGAGATAAAAACAATGAATAGGAGGAGAAGGTCCTATGGAATCCATTTATTCCTTATATCAGTGGCCCAGTTATTAAAAAGGTGAATGAAAGCATGGAAGGTATATTCAAACTTTAGATGCCTAAATGTGAGTTCATTTTGAAATAGTTCAAAAGTTGTAATTTATTATTGACATTTTATATTTAAAATTCCAATGATTCATAATAAAATAATTAAATTTTAAAATAGCTAAATTTCCTTGTCATAAGCCATCAAACTGCACTTAATTGAACATCTTGAAGTAATGAGGAAACACTAAGCCAATCTAAGATCATCTCGATATCTAGAGATTTTCAAACATCCTCTTACCCATGGCTTGGTTCCCAACCCTCAATGGACTAAATAGTAAAATCCATTTTCAAAGAGAAAGACATAAGAATAACTGAGTTCAAAATGCCAAAATAAATGTCTTTCCTCAAAAGGGTGATTCAAGAAACTCAATCACAGGCTTTTCAACCTAGCTGATAGTAAAGTAAAGTCTTGCATGGAACCATAGATATCTCTATCAGGGCTATAGATACCTAGCTAGTAGTAGAACAATTCCCATAACATTCCCCCCAATGTTATTTAGCTAATAAATCCCCTTTCATAAGTTATAATGCCCATCCTAAGCTAAACTTGTCTATGTGAATCCTAAAATAAATTGAATGAAAATTTATCAATTCACACATTGATGGTATTTTTGAATATATGAATATTAGTATGTCACTTTTTAAGTTGAATTTAGTGCCTTCATTTTTTAATTATTTATAATTATTTTCTTGTAGTCTATATTTGTGTAGGAATGAAAACTTGTAGCCTGGGTTCTAAATGTTGAATACCATTTTCCCCATGGAAGTCACTGTTTGTTTTGACCAACACACCCCATCTTTAGTTTTTGTATGGGAATCCTTTTTATTTATATTGGGCCTATAGTTTTTAATTTTTTGGATGTGAAAATATAAGATATTGAGTTTGTGCTTCATTGATTCTACTAAGTCTGCATACTAAATCTTTATTATAAATCCTAGGTCTAAATAGTGCATCTTGAACTTGTTTAGTATAAATAATGATCTAAACTTTTAGGGTATTTTAAAATTTTGCATTTAGTAATTTAACTAGCTTTTGCATTATTCAATGTAAAATGACTAAGTGTTTATGATATTCCCTTTTTACCTTAGGGAATTTTGTACAAATTGGATAATTTTTAGCTTTAAATTCAATGAAAATGGTTTTATCTTCATTAAGTTTTCACGCCCCTTTTTTTATTTTATTTCAAAAACTTAACCATTTCTATTTTGAAAAGCATATCCATTTTCATTTGAAATGTTCCTGATCATTTATTTTGAAATTTTGAGTTGTTGAATGTGTTTCTTTTGTATCATTGCCTATAGTTGCCCATTTTAATCCCCATGCCATGTGGGAATATTTTATGACTCTCATTAGTCCTGACCTCTATGCAAAATAGTTTCAACACTTAGTTGATGTTTTACAATCTCTCCTAGAGCCACATGGTATCTTTCTACTACTCTACAAGATTTCGTACAAGTCAACAAGCCTCCAAAAAAGTAGATTAGTGAGATTGTGCTATGTGGCATGATATAGTGACTAGTTATCCTAGAGTTATATATATAATGTAATATCCCCTTAGATGAGCATATTCATGTTATTTTTCCATGTGGCATGATCTGAGTGACCTGCTACTCTAGGACACTCTGTATAATCTTGATGCAAATCTAATTTTTAAGTTAGTGAGATGTTACCACATGAAAACATCCCATTACTTCATGGCTAAGGCATATAAGAGGCCTAGGAAAAGTGGTAGATTATTGCATGGCAAATAAATCAACATTAGGGAGAGGAAATAATTTTGATAGCCAAGTGAGTAGGCCTAGTCACTAAAGGAGATAGAGAAACAAAATTGATAGTCATCTATCCCGTCAAGGCCATCAATTCCCTCAAATGGACTATGAGTCAAGTATACATAAGCATAGTTAGAATGCAAATGGTTCTTCAACAATCTAAAAATCCCAAAAGTGATAGAATTCAATATGAGTAATGAAAAATTATCTCAAAGATCATAAAATTAGATTGAATTGACACATCTATTTAATCAATTTATGAATTGAGTGAAAAGTATATGCATGGTATGGTGGAATGGTAGACTTGAGAAAATCCCAACAATAATCTACCATTAATATTTAAATATATTTATAATTAGCCACCAGAGTGGAATGTAAAAACACTTAGTATGTCATGAGTCATTTATTAGCATGTGTATTGTAAGGAGTCAAAAGAGACAAAAAACATAAAGGAAAAATATTTTGCCTTAAAGAGGCATGGTTTATAATTATAGTTGATGCCTAGATTAACAAATTTGTTAGAATCCCAGCTGCATACTCTAATCATCACTAAATGTTCTAACCACCCTAGTGGTGGGTAAAGCAAGCTTCATGGACATATATATATATATATATATATATATATATATATATATATATATATATATATATATATATATATATATATAAGGTACATTATTTATATTATAAAAGGTTGGAAAATTTTAGTCTGAAAACACCATTTGAATATAGTCAGGATTAAACCTGTTATTCTCTCTTGCTTTTGGACTTTAATTCTCTACCAAGGTTGGCACTTGATGTAAAGAAACTTTGTCAAAGCTATAATATATTTTTTACTTGTTTAAACTTTGTCCTATACTCACTGAATTCTATCCATTATTTCCTATTTTGAGTCCATGATAGTGTCAAAGGGTTGTTAATATGCTTAGTTACATAATTGAATATAGTAATTAGATTGTGCTACAGCTAGTCTAATTAACTTATTATTTTTTTTCATTTTTATTAGAACACTCTTTGCTTGTGTTTATTGTTATAAAGTAATCTAAAAGCTCTATGTATAGTAGTTACAAGTGTTTTATGTGTTTACATTTAGTGATTAATTATTTAATTTTGCAATCATATTTTATCCTTATAAGCTTTCCCATTGTGTCCATATAAGTTTGTGTAACTACTAAATCAAGTACACAATAATATAACTATGACTTAGATGGTTTTGGCTTTGAAGCATGAATATTCTCATAACTAAAAGAAATATATTTTTAGCTTTCCCTTCCCTATCTTTTTATGTTTTTTTTGTAATTGAACTACACTTTCCCCTATTTTAGAAAGTGATAAAGTAATACTCAATGGTACTCCTTCCTTTAAGAGCAGGAAAATGAATGAATTTCAATTTTCATCAAATAAAAATTGAGCCTTTGGTGGTAATTATTACTTCTCTTTAAGTAATATAAGGTTAAACTAATTGATCCTTGGATTAAACTAGTATCAATCCTAAAGTTAATGAGGGGATATTTCCTTCACATGTATTGTCCCCTACTTTTTTCCTTGGAATACTCAACTTCATGAGTGCTCCTAGACCAGAGGATTTTGGGGTAAACAACACACACACACACACACACAGATATATATATATATATATATATATATATATATATATATATATATATATATATATATATATATATATATATATATATATATATTTTGGAGGATAACATGATCCTAACCTTGGTAAAAAGGTGAGTTTTCACATGGCCATTGAGTATGTCTCAATCGTGAAACCCAATCATACTTATAACCTTATGAGTGTGAGTGATCCAAGAAAATAACATAGTATATCTTGTGAAGCTAGATGATTTAATCAAGTCTAACTTATAAACTTGGTAAGATGAGTGATTTAATGACCTCAACCTTGACAAAAGGTGAAACAACTATTATAGTAGATTAACTCATTAAAGTTTATAAAATTCCATCCTAGGTATGATAATATTCCATATTAGTATTTTAAATTTGAAAGATGATTTGATTTTGCAATTTAAAGTTCTTTTTGCATGGCATAGACATATCATATATGTTTCAAGTTAAAAAATTTGTATAACAATGATACCAAGGTATAGAATGTTACCAAAAATGTGTATATGGATCATATAACTATGAAATTTGTCCAATTTGATATTTTTTGAAAGTGTGGAGGACATGTTCCTATGGTATTACCCCATTAAATATAAAGAATCTAAAAACTAGTGTAAGTGTGGAGAACATTTTTCCATAACATGCCCCCACTACAATTTGAAAATGTTGAGTACTATATAAGTGTGGAGGTAATGCCTTTTTGACATACCCCCTCTAAAATATAAAATTATGAAGGTATGTAATCCATGCATATATTACATGCCCCCACTGATATGCCCCCCTTTTTGAGGTGAGGGGAAGTAGAAAATGGATTTTACCTTACAATAAAAGGATAATAATTGTATAATCTATATATAGATCATGTAGCATATATGAGTACCACGTCTAGGTAGATATATCAATGAGTAAAATAGTATTTGATCACATAAAGTCCTAAGGTGCATGATGTAAATCATGGAAACATTTATATAATAATAGTGCAACATCAATAAGCAATCAAGCACACACAGAAGAGCACTCAAAATCAAGACAAAAGGTAATGGTCCAAGGAGACCTCATACAAGGGGTGTTTTCAAATGTCACACAATCAAAGAGACATGACTTATTCAGATATCCACAATTCATATAAATACATGTTCAAATTTCCACATACATAAAACTAAGACATATTCAAATATCACAATAGGTAAACATAAGCACAGGGGCCATAATCAATGGAACATATTGAAATGATCAAACAAGTAATATAATGCAAGATAATAAAAAACAAGGAAAAAATTCAAGGAAGTTCAAAATAAAAATCATAAAATCATAATAAACTATCATAAGAATATCATACTAGTCCATGTATATATGTGTTAGTAAAAAATGTTAAGTACGTATCATATCAAATATACTACAAAAGATATAAGCATGGTTAAAGGCATGTGTAAGTATATAAGCTCAAACATGATAATGGAAATGATCATATGATGGTGTATCATGATCAATAAAAACAATGTCCCCAATGTACTAATGATGTGAGTAGAGGTAAGTCCCAACAACCATATGTGCATATATCATATGCCTAGGTATGGATGTATCACACTCAAATGATGTGTGAAACATATGTGTGTATATAGAAATAAATTATATGGTATCTAGAATCATGAAACCAATAAAATAGAATCCAATGAGATAAAATAGGTATAATTTATACTAAAACCCAAAGATTAGGGAAAATTATGTCCCCAACATACTAATGATGTGAGTAGAGGGAAGTCCCAACATCCATATTTGCATAAATCATGTGTCTAGGTATGCCTGCATCACACTCAAAAGATGTGTGAAACATATGTGTGTATATAGAAATAAATTATATGTTATCTATCAACATGGAACTAAAAAAATAGAATCCAAATAACTAACATAAGTATAAGTTATACTAGAACCCAAGGATCTCATCAAGGAGATGCCTCTATGAAGGCCCTATATCATATGTATCATATTCATATGCTACATAATCAATATAACAACTATCATACCAATCATCTATGTTATTAGGATCATACCAATTTATGTGTTATCAGTATAGGAAATATGTAAGATGTAACTTCTTATTTTGTTCTTGAACATGTGATATGTTTGTTTGATCATCTGCATATAAATAACAAACAACACCATATTATGGTTGTGCCTTATTTGATATGCCATTATGTGTATCAGTGTGCACCTTAAATGTTAATACCTTATGAACATTATGATCTATAATTTTTGCCTTACCTTTATCTATATTTGGTTATGTACGTTCTAGAGATGGATTTAGTTTATATGGACCAAGGCTTATAGGTATGAAAAGATTATATTGTAAGTTATCAAGCAGATCAGAAAAAAGCTTGGTCAACTATTCATCTATCATATTTATATTAGGATATTATCATTACTATCATAATATTTTAAAAAAATTGGAACCTTTATTAATGTTATTTTCCCTATATTTTTGTTATTTTGACCCTTCTCTTGCTTTGAATTATTTTTTGGTAACCATATTTGTAGTTTTGGCACTTGTGGTTTATGATAGGTACTCATAATGTAAGTGGTTTTTTTATTTGAGGTATCAATGATATGATCACCAATACCTTTTTGACTTTATCTTTTTTCCTTTAATGCAAAATAACAATTTGTATGATGTCCATTCATTCTATGATATACACAATAGTATTTGGATCTCCTTATAGGATATAGGAGAGCTAATTGAATAATTTTGTTTCGAAGAATGTCTCTTAAGATTTGACTTGGGCTCTTAGTATCATTTGGTATAAGATTTGAATCACATGTTTTAGTTTAATGTTGTTTTAGAGTTTCATTTGGAATCAAAACCTTGTTTGATATGGCATTGCTAGAAGACGAAAACACATTATTAACACCAGCGCATTTTGGACTCTTTAGGTATGCTATCTAATTTTTTAATGATGTCACTTATCAACTAACATATTGGTTTTTATTTTTAAAGTCTTCCATTAACTTTTTCATGGTGTGGATTTGATCTTTTAGGGATTCACAAGCATAAAATCTAAGTAAATTTGATTGAACATGTAGACATATAGCATCTACCTTACCCCTTGAAGGGTGATAGCATGGACCTAGTTAGAGGGATGTTAGCTATCACCCTCCTTAGGTTCATGAGGAAGAAGACATTATTTTTAATCCATATTAAACATTATTTTAGGAAAATAAATTTATATTTTTGAAATAGATTATAACAATTGAGAGATCATAAAAACCCTAGAGTACACTAGGAATTGCATGGAAAGACACAAAGGTCAAGTTCACCAAATGTTTAAACCTAAATTTATGTTTATCAGATCATCTAATGTTAATAATATAGGAATGAATAAAAACAAGGGTGATAAATAGATATATATCATGCCAATTAATTTATAAACTTAGATAAATAATATTATGAATTTAAATACTAAGATATGCCAAAAATATAAAGGACAACTATTGATTGATATTTCAATAAATTTAAAACAAGAATACTTAGCTAGTTTATTGTGCACATGTAGATCTAGGCTAAAACAAGCTAGAAGTGGACTAGATCAGGATTTTGGAATAGACATCAATTTTTTTAATTTTTTATTTTATGGCCTTGAATGCTTACATTGGATCTAGATAGTTACATCAAAGTTGGTGTCTAAGTTAGAGGTAGGTGTCTAGTATGGAATAATGACTTGATCTAGATATGACCATTTATATCCTTATGATTTTTCTATCACCTTTATTCTAGTGTGTTTAGATTGTGTGCATAGATTATCACTCTTTATCAAATGATCAAACCCTAGCTTCCTCACCTTTAGAGTGACTACAAGAAAAATGGGTTAGTGGGCACATGGTGTTGACATACCCCAAACACCCCTCTATCAATGAGTACTACCTACATAGCCAAAAATTTGAATAAGGCCTTAGACTTATGTAGTTCTCCCCTATGTGTTCGCTTATGTGTGCATAAGGATACAATGTGTGATAATAAAGTACATACAGTGACCTATCATATAGCTTGCCAAATATGTATCAAGGGATGATCCTTTAGTACTTCATACATATGGGATGTTGATCCCATGCCTAATATGGAAATAACAATGAATAGGCCATGTTTTCTCACTTTAATGCTTGAATAAATGATTTTGGTAAGATGATTTATGAGTTACTAGGTATTTTCAATGTAATTAATTAATGAGGGTTGATCTTGTATATATAAAAATCACTTTTGAAAATATCTCACACTCAAGCACTTAGGCTGCACTTTATGATACATTTTATTTTTAAATTGGATGAATTTTTGGCATTAGGCACTTAGTTTAAAAAGGAACACTAACATCAACATAGGTGTTTGACTAGAATTCAAGTGTTTGAGAAAATGTAAAATAGGTATAGGTCCAAAACTTGCAAAAAGTTATTATAATCATCTTTATAGCATTTTGCATAGTATAAAAGTCTTAGTCATCAGAATAACAATTTTTAGCCTAAGAGATAATCAATTTGGAAAAAAGAGATAATGAATGCAAGCCTTTCAATATCAGGAAGGTTTTAAACCTAGAGGGTAAAACCATGATAGGTATTTTCCAAGTGCACAAGACTGAGATGTTATATAATTTAGATTTAGGTTTTACAACATAAAATGGTGATACATCAAATCCTTGTACTGATGCTGATTCATAAAAGGAAAATATGGGTATTAGTTTGGACTTAAGATAAGAAAAATTACATGATCCAAATCCATTTGAATTCATAGATTCAACCAACATATATTGGTTCCCTCAACCATAAGTGACTAGTTTGTAATCAAGAGCCATTGCACTACTATATAGGCTATGAGGTTTAGATGTAGAAAGACTAGTAAGGATACCTATCTTTGGAAAAATAGATGAAATAATGATGACTCTCTTAATTTGATATAATGAATTCATCATACATATTTCCAAGGACATGATTGTATACATCAACACCAACACAATGGCATAGGCTACTAGATAACTAGTAAGAGGAAAATC
Source organism: Torreya grandis (assembly GCA_037957365.1). NCBI lineage: Eukaryota > Viridiplantae > Streptophyta > Pinopsida > Cupressales > Taxaceae > Torreya > Torreya grandis. The sequence continues at coordinate 47,140 of JARHVA010011052.1, forward strand.
ATTAGCACCCTACAAAATCAGGAGTCTGCTTATCCATTTAGACATAAAAAAGGTTTATGTATGACCATCAATATTAATTCCCATTGAATAATTAACTAATGAATCCATGAAAGTGTTGATAGATTACATAATTAATAGGTACTAGTCAACCACCAAGAGTACCAAACAAGCTACTAAAGGAGCAATTGATATAGCGCATTAGATTATTAGGTTGGGGGAATAATTTAGTTAGATATAGTTCCTCATCTTAGATTTCATCACCAACATAGAGAATATTTTATTATTAATATTGAAGTCCTTCCAGTATTAATTTTTGGTCTTTCTCTCATGCTTCACATAATGGAAATAACTAGAAGGCTCAGCTATTCTAGACATAAATTAATGGCCAATGAATGTTTTATCAAACTTATTATGGATTTGAAGTGGAAAAAATTATATTCATCTAGGGAGATTTAATAAATGGTGGATAAAGATTCATGGATTGATCACTTCACACCCTTAAGTGCATAGGGATGCCCTCGAGTACATAGGACCCCTTACCATGGTGACCAAAATTTATAATGGGGTCCAATTCTAGATCCATGAAATTATAAAACTTATAATAATTCCCCTCTTATTATTCATTGACATCAATGATGAAAAATAAAAATTCAAAAGATAAAGAGCCATGATTTCAACTGTTATCACTTACAAGTGCACCCTTGTAAGAATGTGTGCTTGTTCTCACTCCTATTGACACAATGGAAATTATTGTGGGTGGCCTTATATTAGAGAAAATATCTAGATTAATTGATTTCTACCTTTTTTAAACTCACCCACATCTCTCTAAACTCTCTAATTTAGTGATTTCTTCACTAGAAAAAGGGTAAAAGGAGCAATACTCCAGTTACAATTGAACATGAAAACTAAATTTTTGGGGTGATACACCAATTTTAAATTTAATTATGCATATAATTGACAAAATTTATAATATAAATAACTTTTACACATTAACTTCATCTTTATACAATGAATCTTGCATCAATATTTCATACAAAGGTCTTGAGAAACATTCACACTAGCATGGAAGGAATGAACATAGGTTGAATTCACGTCCAAATTAGGTATAAATTATACTTAGACACTTTATATGACCTAAAATAATTATCATATGATGCATAAAGGTGAACAATTTAGATATAAACATATTAAAATCAATCATTCACTAAGTTACATCAATGAACATGAAATCTTCAACAACCTCGCCAAGTCAATCACATGTGTTATTTGCCATTTGGAGGACAAGAAGAGGTCAAGATTTTGTGTTCAAAAAGGATTTAAGGTTGGAAATAATATTCAAAAACATAAATAATACCTTTTCTATCCCTTTTATTCCACTGTAGATCCATTTGAGGAAGAAGTCAAATCAAACATGAAGAAGCCTTATAATAGCCCTATTAAGGTGGATAGATATCATGTAAGAATATAGGGGTTATTTGAAGACTTAATCATGCATGAGGGCCTATTTTCATGTAGAATACTTATTCATAAATTATAACATTCAAACCTCTCCATTTTATTCCAACTTAGAGATATTTGAGGAATTCATGAGAGATAAACATGCAAGCAAGGATATAGGTGCATAGGTGGGTCAAATTCTAAGATACTAGGAAAATAGTTGAAGTCACTCACTAGAAATATAGAGAGTCTCAAGGAGATTTAATGATATTTTTAAAAGGATTTAATGAATATGATAAAGGCCTCTTTAAGTATTTAAAACCATCAAATAATTCATAAGAGAATAATTTCCTTCAAGATAGGTCATGAATGAGAACCTATGAATTTTTAAATGCACTCAAACAAGCCTATCTCTCTCTCCTATTCCCTTTGCCAAGAGGAAGAGTTTGTAATCCATAATGTGCTATGGAGGGGTTTGGTGGTTGAGTTAGGAAGAGAGAAGCATGACTAGGTACTGAAAATTTGTCAATGATGTCATAGTGATGTCATGGAGGTGTCTAGATGAGTGGATGAAGTGCCTTGATAGTCTAAGTGAAAATGACAAAGTGTGCAATGTACTTGTCCTAGGATGCTTAAAGTATACTTGGTTGATCTTTGATTTGGCATGGTCAAAAATGTTTAGGGATGAGTATGGTGTTTTATGGATGTACAAGAGGTCACATAATATGTATTATATTCTTTGATTGCTTTTTTACATAAGTAAAATTCATCTGATAGTCCATAGTTTTCATCTAGACATTTTGGGTCTAGTGGCAAAAAATCTAAGTAGGAAATTTGTTGACATCACCATTACCATGTGTGGATGAGTCAAGGGGAGATGGTCATATTTTTATGATCACATTATTCCCTAGTTTATATTTGTAAAGTCTCACGTCTAGAAATGAATTGCAACAAAATATATTCAAGCAAAAATTTGGGAACTCACGCAATTTGATAGTGTTTTCCCATACTTAGCCAAATTTGTAATGTGGCAAAAAAAGTTGAGTAGGCATTTTGATGGTGGCATATCTCACACTTGTGGATGTTTAAGGAGAAGGTGATCAAATGGGTTTGTTCATTTTTTTTCCTAGTTAATTTTTGCTAACTTTCAAGTCAAACACTAAAGCACAATAAAATATATGCATGTGCAAAGTAGGCCTTTCTAGATAATTCTTGACATAGTTGGCTCTATGAATTGATAAATCTAAAGAGGCATGTTAATGTTGTTATCTCTCATATGTGTGAGGGTTATAGGGGAATATTTTTATATGATTGGATTTTTATCTGTGAGGAGATCATATGGTCTAATTTTTAGAACTTGTTCTTGAGAGAATCAAAAGATATGAAGGTGGAATGTTAACCTTATAGACAGGTTTTAATGGTCCCCATAGTCTATTTTGCATGAAGATAAAGATTAGGACCAAATTAATATCTAATGGATCATGGGTGATTTTAAAATGAATATTATGGTGTGAAACAATTTAAATAGGTCAAAGTGTTTGTTGATTAATAGAGATAAATATCAATCTTCTTTTAAGATCCAAAAGTGCATAGGCGATTGTATAGTTTTGATCTAACAGTGCATGTTGAGTGAGATGGTAATAAGTGCATGATATTTAATAGTTTAAGTGATCAAAATTCATGTGAGGATGATAATTTTAATTATAATATGGTTTTTGATCTAAATCAAATGGTGAGTGTTATAAGATAAATAACTGAACGATCCGTAAAGATCAACGATGCACGTTGAGTCAATATTACAAGAGTGCACGAGATAAGGTCAACATGTTCAAGGTTTAATATTTGTCATTAGTGAGCTATATGCTAAATTTTAATCTTCATACAATAATATTGATAGTTTTTATTTAATTTTATAATTTAATACTTGAGATTATAATATTGTGTTCGAGGTTTAACTGTGACTGTTTGAATTCAAATATTTGAATTTAATAAAGGAATGACCAGTGTCTGGTTTTTGGGCCATATCTTTTGATATATGAAAAAAAATTGATGGTGTAAAATGAGAAATTTTAAAGGACTCCAAGGTTAATATTTAAATATAAATTTAAATATTTTATTGTATATAGAGTCAAATAATGAGGTTCAAAATTGATTATGTTTTTGTATATGTTTTGCAAGAGACCCAAGAAGAATGTTTGAGCTTGTTTTGATATCTATTGATGAATTAGATATTTTTAAATGTTTCAAACTCCATTAAGATGATCTATGTTCATTATTAAAGTTATAAAAATCATATGTAGTATGAACAATAGTTTAGAAGTTGATTTTTTATTCATTCATGGTGATTATGTGCACAAAATGTTGTTTAAGAAAATTATGCTTAAGAAAAAGGGTTATATGTTGGTTTTTATCACTTAATGGGGACATATAAATCATATGTAATATGTCAATAAATTTGGAAGTGGTCATATTCTTTTTTTTAATGAAGTGTTAAATGGGTGAATAGGTCTCCATGAGACCTATAAGAGATACAAGGGCCTATTTAAAAGGTGTAGTTGCTTAAGGGCGACCCATAGTTGTTATGGCTGACCTATGAAGATTGTATTTAACTTTATCTTCATATTATATATTCCTTAAAGGTTAATCTATGCCTAATATCCAACCAAGATATTGATAATCATGATAGCTCTATAAATGGTGAAACCAAATGTGTTAGTTTCTAAACTTGTGGAAGACTTGGTGAGAGACTTGTGTGTGGAATTTGCATTTTGAGAGTATAGTGTTATGAATTAAAGGAAATTTTTGGTTCCCTATGGATGATTTAAAGAGAATAATATATTGATAACTATTTTTATGACCTATAGGTCATAATTCTATTGGTAGAATAGTTCTCTTTCTATTTGAGTATGAGCAAAGGTGAAGAGTGATAATCAGAGGTCCATCATCAGGTGTTGAAGGCATCAATTCAAAATTGGATGTATTATTAGGTGTTGTTGTGGATTATTAACATATAAGGGGGTTTCATCCTCCTTTCAAGGTGAAACTTTCTAAATGTCTAGTTGTTATGGTAGCTCAACTAAAAAGATGTAGAATCTCTTTATGGGATTGTAGTCTAGCTAAAATAAGGGATGGTAGTTTCTTAATCAATTGCATCTAGTCTAAATTGGTTCTTGATATTATAGTAAAATAGTCAAATTTTAGGTCGCAGTAGGTTTTCTCTCCCAAGAGTATTTCCCACATATGTCATATGTTATGTGATTTATCTTTTATTGTCTCTCTTGATCATTGTTATGAATAGTGTGTATGCTTCATGAATGCTTATGGTAATTGACTAAGAACTTGAAAGTGATTGAAATCAAATTTGGATTATTTATAATCATTGATTCACTCCCCATATAAATGATTGTACCTCTAATAATTGGTATTAGATTAGGTCCTTTGGTAAAGGCTTGACAACTTGAAGATGATCTAAGGTACAATATGGGTAGTCATCAAGGAGGTTTCTCTACTAAGTAAGCACCAATATTTAATAGATCTAATTATGATTTTTTGAGTGTAAGGATGAGGAAATACATTATATACTTATGATTTGATGTGTGATAATCTATTGTGGATGGCTATGTTGTTCTTACTCCTCCACCATCTAGTGTTGTAGACAAGATGTTGATTGAAAATAATTTTAAGGCAACAAATGCAATCACTTGTGGGCTTATAGAGACTGAATTCACCAAATTAATCCATTATAAATATATATGGGATAAAATACATATTAGTTATGAAGGAGATTCAAAGGTCAAGCTTGTTAATTTTCAAGCTCACATAAGGCAATTTGAAAGTCTCAAGATGAAGGAAGAAGATTCTATAGAATCCTTTCTACATAGATTTGATGAGACTATGAACTCATCAAAGGTCTTAGAGAGAATTTTAAAGAGGATAATATAGTCCAAAAGGTATTAAGTTATCTATCCCTCAAGTTTGATCCAAAAGTATCTACTATAGAATAAAGTCATGATCTTACTCAATTGAAGATGGATCAATTGCATGACACCCTTACTACTTATGAGATGAGAGTTAATTATGATATACCACCAAAGAAGGAAGAAAATTTTAAGATAAATATGAATCCTAAAAATAAGTTACAAATTAATAAACCCAAAGAGGATGACATATCAAACATTGATGAGGATGAAATAATTGCTTTAATTACTAGGAAATTGAACACAAGCTCAGGGAAGTATAAGGGTAAACTACCCTTCAAATATTTCAACTATGGAGAGATAGGACATTTTACTTGTAAGTTCCATCATAATCATGAGAATAATCATGATGAATACCATTATGCAAGCCAAGATGAAGACAAGAAGACATACAAGAAGAAATAATTCAAAAAGTATAAAAATAAGAAGTCCTTCAAGAACAAGAAGAGTCTCTACACCAAAGAAGATTACAACTCATCAGATGAGAGTGAAGATAGTCACTTAGAATATGGTCATGAAGATGTTGGCTCTATTGAAGATGAATCTTTTTTCATGGATAAGGAAGGAATTTGCTCACATCAAAAGGAGTCTACTTGGAGTGATACAAATGATGATGAAGATGAGGTGGACTATGAGACTGCATTGACAAATTCTCTTGAAGAACTAAAGATTGAGAAGAAGATCAATAAGAAGATGAAGTCTCAACTCAAAGACTATGAGGAAAAATTCAATGTGTATGAGGCAAGAATGAATGAAGACACCAAGGAGAATGAAGATATAGTCAAGCATTTTAATTATCAATTGGAAATCCTATCTACAAGCCTAAAATCTAAAGAAGATGAATGTTTAAGGTATGTTTCTAAAAATAAGTTTTTGAAAGATGAGTTAAAGAACTCTATAAGCAAGGTAAAGTCATTTATGAGATTTGAAAAGAGATCAAGTGATCTAGATAATATTCTGAGTGGTTAAAATCATGGTAGTGATAGAACTATTCTTGGATATGAAGAAGAACAAAATAATATAACTCAAGACAAGATGAAGACTAATGTGAACAAGGACAATCATCAGACAAGAAATGAAGGTGCTGGAAAAATGAAGAAAAATCAGATCAGACAACCTAATGCCATGATATATGCAAGATTCAATGGTTATTGTTACATATGTAATCAATTTGGTCATAGAGCTAGAGAATGCAAGAAACCTATCAGAAATGAGTTTTCATAGAACTATGATGGGGGTCATCAGTCAAAATGTGTGAAAAAGGTTGAGTATTTCAACTGTCATATTGTGGAATACTTTACAAACCATTGTCTACATAAGATTAAACAAGGTGAGTCCTCTTCTAAAAGAGGAGTTTATTTCATTTGTTATGACATATTACACATTGTAATTTTTTGTCTAAATAAGGTATGGAAAGATACATTTCTTACAAAAGGTATAGTCTACTTAAATTATCAATAAAGAGGTCACATTACTAGATTTTGCAAGCAAAGCCTTACAAGATAGAATGATTTAATGAGGATCTTAGAGTGCAAGAAAGAAGACAAGTTAAATCATGGAAGCTAAAGGTGACAATTGTGATTCATGATGAGTCTATAGGTCCAAGTAATTTGTTTGCTATGGTGGAGAAAGTTACAAAATTTGAAGAGTGCCAAGATGTCTCATTGTCTGCTCATGTTAAGAATGAAGAGAACAAGCTAAAGGAGAGGACCAAGGTGCTAGTTGAGGCTAATTAAGTTATGTCCCTATTATTGTTGAGTAAGTATTATATAAATAACATCATTTGTTAATACCTAATAATGAGGTTCCAAGATGTAAGGAATATTCTATAGATGAAAAGGTATGTCATGAATCTATGTTATCTCAATGTATTGTCAATCTAATCATAGAAGAAAATGAGAATGTTATAGTGGTTGAGCATGTTTCTTATCTTATGCCTAAGAAGAAGAACTACAAGTATCAAATAACTAAGGAAGAGAAGGAATATGAGGAATTATGGGCAACTCCTAGTTTCACATTATTCTAGGACACAATGAAGTAGTATGTCTCTACTTATGCTTCTTAGGAGACATATTTCTTGTGGATAAGTAAGTTTATGTTCTCAAGATCATAATTTCAATCAGAGTAGGTATCTGGTTAAAGGGGAGCAACAAGATCATGAGTTTATTCTAGATATTTGTGAAGGAGATTTTGTGTAGGGTCAGAATGGGTGTTTCCAGATGGCATAATATGATTGATGAAATATCAAGAATATTTTGATGCTCAGGAAGGTCTATACACTTCCTTGTGGTGTGTTCTAAGTAGTTTTATATCTTGTTGATCTTGTTTATGCCAATTGAATATTTTTGAGTACTGTCAATTTTCTCAATTTTGGCTTAAGAGTAAGCAAGCCTAAAATGGGTTATAGGAAGTCAATGTTCCTAAATTTATGGATGCTCAATTTTTGGTCCATAAGTGTGTAATGGTTGTCTCCAGGTGTACAAGAAATTTTAGAAGTGGGAATTAATTAGAAAGAGGTTTATTAGCTCTATTTGTTTTGAGATTTTAGTGTTCTAGGCTTTACTAAAAAAATGGTTTTCCTTATGATTTGAGGTCTAAGGATTATTAATATGTTAAATGGGCCAAATAGGTTATAAAATCAAGCTTCACATATATCTAAAGGTTTGTGGATTCCAAGTTATTCAATTTTTTGTCAAGATGGAGGCCTAATTGGAAAGCTAGTTTGTGAAATAAGTATGATATAGAGGATGATCTAGGTGATTAAAATTGGTGTGATTGAGGTGGAATATGAGATTGATCTAGATATGAAGTTTCAGGTCTTGAATGTGTGTCTACTGAAAGTTGTGGACTCTACAAGTTTTAGGTAGGACTACAAGATGACTAGACAAGCCTAGTGAGAATATGAGTGACTCTATTTTGTTTAGTTTATCCAAAATAGAAAGTTATGTGTGTTTCATGGTGAGTTATAAAGTTGGTTTAGAGTATGTTTCCTATTCGGTGAGTGACATGAAGCTATGTTGGTGGTCCTTGAGGTGGTTTAAGAGAAAAAGGTTATTAAAACTATATGATGGTTCTTCATGGTGTGTGGAGATGGGAAGATGATCAAGATATAAAAGTGATAAGAAATATTAGGGGGAGTCCCTCTCAATTTTTTATTGTTAATTTATATTATATTTTAGTCCTTTTATGTGTTCTTTCTTCATTGATTGTAGTGCTTGGTTGAAGAGAATGTTGGCATAAAGCAAGAGGAAGTTGTCAATGTAAGAAGAGGTAGGCTCAAGATAAGGAAAAGTGTGTATAATATTTCTAAGGATGTCCTCTCATATTAGTAGTCCTTTCAAGTCCCCAAGATTAGTTGGTACCCACTTTGTCATTGTCTCAAATGATGAGAAAGTTCTTATTGTGAGAGTGCTTGAAGAGAGAGAAGGAAGGTGAGATGTATGATGTGTGTTGACATCAATGAAAAAATGGGGATATTTTTGGATATTTTTGAACATGGAGGTGTCTAATTGAGTGGATGAACTTCCTTGATAGTCTAAGTGAAAATGACAAAGTGTGTAATGTGTTTGTCACAATATGCTTAAAATATGCTTGGTTGATCTTTAGTTTGGCATTGTTAAAAATGTTCAAAGATGAGTATGGTGATTTGAGGATGTGAAATAAGTCCCATAAGATTTATTATATTATTTGAGTGCTTGTGATCATATGTTTAATTCATCTATTAGTCCATAGTTTTCATCTAGACATTTTGGGTCTAGTAGTAGAAAATCTGAGTAGGTAGTTTACTAACATCACCATTGCCATGTGTGGATGAATTAGGGGGAGTGGGTCATATGGTTGTGATAAAATTAGTCCCTATTTTATATGTTAAAATTATCAATTATAGATATGAAGTGAGGCAAAATATATTCAAGTGAAAAGTTGGGCTCTCAAGCATTTTCACAGTGTTTTCCCATACTTAGACAAATTTGCAATGTGGCAAGAAATGCTAAGTAGGCATTTTGATGGTGGAATATCTTGCATGTGTGTAAATTTAAAGATAAGTTGATCATATGGGTTTTTTCATTTTTATTCCTAATTTATTTGTGCTAACTTTTAGGTCAAGTGCTAAAGCATGACAAAAGTTATGCATATGCAAATTTGGTCTTGTGAACAAAGGATTGCAATAAGGAGAGATTAGTATAGTGTTAGTGTATGAAATCAAATCCAAATAACACAATAATGAAATAAAATTTTAATCCCATCTCAAGTGGGGAACATAATAACAAAACTAATATTAAAACATAAGTAAAAAAAATAAAAGACAAATCCCTTTTACCTTCTTTATGTCTCCAAGATGGCTTGTTGAAGTTGTTTGCTCGGCTTGTGCTCAACGAGTCTTCATCAAAGGAGGCTTGGTTATCTATTTTTATCCTTGGAACTAATGTATTTTTTACATATTTGGCTTGGTTCAATAATTGGGAATAGTAACACTAAATCAATGGCTTGAGAGAGCTTTTTAGCATTATAACTTTACACCAAAAATGCTTAAAATTCAATAAGCAAGCCATGGTATTTAGAGGCTTTTGTAGATGAATAAAATAAAATTGAACCATCCATCTCAAGATGAATATGTTTGGTTTAAAATGAATTCAATTTTGGAGGCCAAATTCAATAAATCTCCTCATAAATATTTTTGATAGAGAGGCATTAAAGAGGCATGGGAGGGCTTAATGAGATTTTTATGCATGTATGGCCTAGAGATGACTTCCTAATAAATGATGTCACTTGATGATGGAGATACTCATCATAAATTTCCAAAAATAAATATTCTACAAGTTTCATGGAAAATTAACTTAAGATCTTGGTTCAAATTAATTAGCCTTAAACATGATTTGTCAAATTTGGTGAAAATCTTGGCCATTGGTGCATAAATTAATCAAATTGGTTAAAATGTCATATTATTGGCTTAAAATTTAAATGGATTGGAATTAGGATGATATTTTAGATGCATTGGAACCATTATCCCATTTAGGATGTTTCTGACATAAAATAACAAAAGCACATGTCTCATGTAAAAAATTTGGTAGAAAAGAGCAATCCATAGCACCTAGGTTCAAAAATGTCATTTTGACTCGAAATGATCTGATCAAAGTTAACTATCTCATAAATTTCATTACCCCATTTAGTGATACTCTAGCCAAAATCACCACTTATATATTATAGGTTCACATTATTTAGTGTGTTTTAGTGTTTTTAGCCCAAATTGTGCATTTTGATAGAAATTAGTCAAAATCCTAGATGGAGGTTATCAGTGGCTAGTTTTAGGTGACTACAGTTTGCCCCTATTTGGGAAGGTGTTAGAATATATAAGCATAGTAATGTCTTCTTAAATAATGAAAAGGTATTTTATGCCTACAACTTCAATGATAACTGATGAACTACATGATTCCCCCTTAAGGGAATGTTTGGCACTAGTAGTTTAGTAAATGGTCCCTCAAAAGAAAGTAATGAAACAAGGGGACCAAATATATGAATATGATGGGGTGAGAACACAATGAGTTTGAAAAATTAGTCAAAATAATTGAGAATACAAGTGGGACAATTTATAATGGTTTGCCCAAAGGCAGTTATAATCATTGAGAAGATGGAGCTACCCCAGTTAGGATAGATAAACAAGATAATAATAGGCCCCTTTTTGGGCAAAAAGATAGTAAATTGGTGATTTCACAATTATTTACCCAAATGTGGTTATAATCATGGATAAATTTAGGTGGGATGGTGTAGAATGATTTGCCCATAGGTGGTTATAATCATTACACCTTGATTATGGAAAACATGACTAATTGGTTGATGATGATGATAACTTGATATACAGGGTAATGATGAATTGGAACAACCTACTAGTAGGTAGATGTTTGTATGAACTAACAAAGGCTGAGATTCTTTCATGGTTAATAAATCTATTTGGGATATGATTGGGATTGGATTGGGATGTCAGTGTCAAGGAGATGTTTATAACTCCATTTCTTATAGACCTTTTTGAAGCTGATCTTTATTATAGCACTTGACAGTAAGCATCATGATAGAACACCATGAGAACTAGGCCAAAATATGTATAAGTACTGACTCCTAGAATCTAATATTCAAGGGAAATAATGCATCAATAATAAAAACCATGATGGAAATGTATACATATGAATATGGATGGATTCAAGTATAAATGTGCAAGGAATCACCCAATTAATGCACATAGACTGAATCAAGGTAATAGTGTAAAAAGTAAACAAATAGGCACACAAACAACATATAAACAAATAATAGTTAGTCCTAATGTTAGTATAAATAATGTAATGAACATTTCCCTACAAAATAGGCAATAACTTAACAAACAAACAAGATGGGGAGAAAATAAGAAAAAGAAGGGGGTCACTGAGTTATCTCCATATGCACTAAGTGGAGGTTGCCTACATATTTCAATAGATGTAATATCCAACAAAAACTTTAGGATGAATGTAGTTCTCCTAGGAAATGGGAAGAAAATGATAACTAATGAAAAACAAACATGTTGGATGTGATAGAAGAATATGAATGGTCTTGAAAAATGGCAAGTGCATGGGATAAAAGGATAAAAAAGATGGGGAAACTAAGGAATAAGTGATTTGATTGTGACTTAGTAAGGGTTCCCAGAATCCTTAAGGCAAAGAAGTGGTCAATGTTTTTAGTTTCTTGAATGATTTTACAAATGTTTTTGGAAGTTTTGAATATCTTATCTCAATACAGAATGATGAGATATTAAATGGTCCAAGATCATAAAATGGTGAGAGCATTGCTTAAGATGCTCATAAAATGGTGAGAGCATGGCTTAGGTTGCTCTCAAAATGGTGAGAGTGTGGCTTAAGTTTTTCACAAAATGGTGAGAGAATGGCTTAAGGGTGACTAAGTTAATATCAACAAGTATCAAGCATTGCCTACATAATCCCAAAGTAAGACCTCAAATTATTGTATTTTTGCCCTACAGTGGAGATTTTATATATATATAGTATCCAATTCAAACAAAATAGGAAAAATTAGTATAAGGGCATAATGTGACATAATAAATGGATAGTTGGTACATTAAGGTATGATAAACAAGTGTTAACCCTAGTTTTTTGATAGGGGGTTATAACTTAGGAAACAATGGCATAAGTCAATGATACTAATTTACCCATAGGTGGTTATAATTAGTAGCAAGATCGATGAGACATTGATTTACCCATAGGTGGTGTTAATCAGGCATACTTGTTATAGAGAATGGAATAAGAAATAAATGATGTAACTACCAAACTATTATCTTCTCTAAAATATTATCTATGTTTGGAATGTGTGAAACAACTATTGAAACTAGATCTGAATCCTCTTGCTAAAAATGGTGATGGAACCAAGGTCATAGGGCTAGGTAGGGAGGGATAAAAAAACTTGGTTGATGAGAAGGTATGGTAAAATGGATATGTGATAGGAAAAAGTGATAGGTTGGTAGAATGATAGGATGGTAAAATGGTATAGTACAAAGAAGGTTGATAAAATGATATAACTTAAAATGATCCTTATAGACAATACACCAAATCACTCAAGTTTAGTACCATTTGAGGTGAATAATGTTCATTGGTTCATCAATTTCATGTCCATATAGTGTAGCAAGCCTATATGTTCTTATTTCATAGTTTGTCATAATGATGAAAAGACCAACCCAATTGGGTTTGAACTTGCCTTTATGCTTTTTTTTTGGACATGGTATTCTTTTGGTTTTCTTTAAGGACAAGATTACCAAGCTCAAATTATCTATGTTTCACATGTTGATTATAGTGGCCTTAAATTTGATTATGATAGGATTGGAGATTATTCACCGCATCCATGCATTTTTCATCAAGTAACTCTAGTTCTTATAGGTGAGCTACTTAATAGTCATTGTCATTCAGGACATGCTTGAAAGAGATTCATAGAGAAGGCAACTCAACCTCAATGGTAAGAATGGCCTCAATACAATAAATAAGTGAATATGGAGTGGCTATTATAGGTATATGGTGATTGGTAGGGTATGCCCAAAGAGCATGGAATATCTAAAGGTGCCAATCATGACTAACATCATTGACAATCTTTTTGAGAATGTTGACAATAATTTTTTTGATGCTTTAGCCTAGCCATTACCTTGAGGTTAATATGCTGTGGAAAAGTGTTGCATGATGTTATAATTAGTACATAGATTTTTGACATCCTTATTCTTAAATCATCCTCTATTATCATATATAATTTTAGAAGGGATACTGTAGTAGTAAACGAGATGGTTGAAAATGAACTTAAAAAATTTCTTTCTAGTCATGTAAGTGAGAGGTATAGTTTCAACCCACTTAGTGAAATATTCAGTGGTGATAAGGATATGTGTATGTCCATTAGATGAGGTGGAATTGATCTTCCTAATGAGGCCAAGGCCCCATGTAGAGAATGGCCATGGTGTCAACATTGGGTTAAGAGTCTTGGTTAGGGTATGAATCAAATTAGCATGTCTTTAACATTTGTCACATTTCATCACATATGCAACTACATTTACATCCATTATGGGCCAATAATAACTTGTATTTCAAGATATTTTTGGAGATGAATGCCCCACTAGTGTGGGCTCCACATACTCCATGAACTTCCCATAACACTAGTGTAGATTATACCAAAGTTAAATAATTAAGTAAAGTTCTATCAAAATTATGGTGGTAAAGGGTTGATCTGAGTAAGGTATAATGAGTGGTTCATTGGATGAAGGATTTGTATTGTTTTTGAGATATTTTAGGTGGCATAATTTGGTCATGGAGGTAGTTGTGAATATTTGAGTACTAAATAGAGTTAAGACTAACAATATCAAAAATCATCATGATGATTGAAGGTTCAAGAGTTAGTGCTAACAAATTATCAATAAGGAAGTGATATTATTTATCTATGTTAGTTTGTCAAATTAGAGATCTAATAGTGGCCATAACATTTGTAGTTTTGTTACTTTCCCTTGGTATACGTTCAAATGAAAATTTGGCAATCTGCTACTTAAGAGCATTGACCATGGCCTTATATGTAACTATCTTGTCATCTTTGGTCTAAAAGTGGTTTATAACTTGATTGATGATTAATTAAAAGTCACCATAAATCTTGAGATGGGATATGTTCCATTGTACCACTTGGTGAAGTCCTAAAACAAGTTCTTCATATTTGGCCATGTTGTTAGTACAAGGAAAGTTGATCTTGAATGATTTAGGGATTAGATCCCCTTGTGGTGTAATAAATAAAAGGCCTACCCCCAATCCATGTGTTGTGAATGATCCATAAAAATATAGATTCTAATGCTGATCCTCAATAGGTGTGTCATTGATGGTCAATATTCATTCATCAAGAAATTTGAATATGAGTGGCATTGTATCATCAAGGGGTGCTTTAGCAATCTGATTTACAAGAACTTGCCCCTTAATGGATTTTTAATTTATTTACTTGATGTAATACTCATTGAGAAGCATGATTCATTTTTCCATATGGTCTTTTAAAGCTATTTTAGATATTATATATTTGAGTGGATATAATTTTTAAATAACCATGGTCTTATTGTTTAACATGTAATGGCATAGTTTCTAAGCTGTAAAGACCATGGATAAACAAGCTTTTTCTATGGACATATAATTATGTTTATATGAAACTAATGTACAACTTAAATATTACATAGTATTATATTTTCCATTATCATCATGTTCAGCCAAAAGTGCCCCTAGGGCATTGCCAGTAGCTGATAGGTATAACAAGAATGGCTTTCCCAGCATCAAAGGCAAGAAAATATGTGGATTAGCTAGATAGTCCTTTAGATGCTAAAAAAAAATTTGGTAGTGATCATCCCAATGAAATGTGACTCCTTTTTTTATAATATGCATAAAAGTAT
Organism: Torreya grandis; assembly: GCA_037957365.1. Classification (NCBI taxonomy): domain Eukaryota; kingdom Viridiplantae; phylum Streptophyta; class Pinopsida; order Cupressales; family Taxaceae; genus Torreya; species Torreya grandis. The sequence goes on from JARHVA010011052.1 coordinate 62,479, forward strand.
GGAATTTTTTGGCTAATTGAGATACGAAGTGTTAGATAGACTAAAAATTTCCCTACAAACTATGGAGCTACTTCAAAGTAGTTAGTGGTTTCATCTCTGTTATGGCTTGGACTTTGGCTAGATCAACTTCAATACCTTGACGAGACATAATTAAGCCTATATATTTTATTGATGTGAATACAAAAACACACTTCTTAAGATTAATTCTATCTTTGTACTCATGTAATCTTTCAAATATTCTACATAGCACTATTAGGTGATTGAGCCTGGTCTTTGATTTACCAAGAATGTTGTTGACATAGTCTTCAATAATGTCATGCATCATATCATCAAATATGATAATCATGGATCTTTAATAGGTGGCCCCTACATTCTTAAGACCAAATAGCATAACCTAATAACATAATTTTCCCCATGGAGTGGTGAACATTATCTTATGTTGGTCTTTTAGTATTATCTTGATCTGGTTGTACCCTACAAAGTCATCTATTAATGAAACCATCTAATAACCTATTGTGGAGTCAATGATCATGTTAATGTTTGGTAATGTAAAGTCATCCTTAGGAAAATATTTGTTTATAGCATATAAATCAATATAGTTGATCCACTCTGAATAGTCGATCGACTGAATACATCCTACTTCCAAGAGTTTTTATAACTTTTTCTTCACTAATATAGAAATTCAAGGATGCATATTATGTAAATTTTGTTTTACTAGTTTGGAATCAAGACTGACCACAAGGTGGTGAAAAACCAAGGTAGGCTCCGAACTTGTCATGTCATAATATTCCCATGCAAATATATCAACAAATTCCTTCAAAAGGGATGTAAGGACTTCACGTTCCTTCTTAGTAAGGGACACACATAGCTCGATCCACTTTTGATCATCTAGACACCCGATGTTAACCTCTATTGTATCTTCCTCTAGAAGGGTTGAACTATCTTCAAGGATAGTGGGTAATGATTTAAATTTATTAGCAATTTTAGAGTCATCTAATAGTACTAGCTCTTCAAAGTCCCCTAGGCATTATGAATTAGAGTCCCCCAATGAGAGATGTGGCCATGTAACAAAAACTACTAGAAACTCCTGAAGGATTCGATCAAAATATTTTTTTATTCACAATTAAACTCAAACTCACAAATAATTTCATCATTGGTATTCTCCTGAGTTATGTTTGAAGAAGGTTTAACACCTCCATGTAATGGTGCCTAAAACAACTTTTCACCCTAAGACTAGCCTTTTTCTTTACTTTTTACCTAGATAGAAAGTACCTCAAAGATTTTTTCACTTTGGAACCTTAGTGTTTTAATTATTTTCTTTTGGCTAAGGGTGTTCACCTACTATACAAAATAGGCTTCAATATCAGACTTGATTGAGAACCCTAATTTATGGTCCCCCAATGGAACATTGTCTCTAAGGTTGAGAAAATTGTAGAAATCCTAATTGTTTTGAAACTCATAAATCAACACATTGGACTCTTGTTGGCCCTAGTCTATTAGTTGGGGATAATATAATGGTAGTGGGTTGTAATGAATGAATGTTCTAAGGGTATAAATGAAATGAGTATCAATTAGATTGGTGTCGACTAGGTCATCAAAAAGGCTATGATCAAACTTTATTTCACTACCAACATCATCATCACTAGTTGATGGTGATGGAACATGATTAAGGTATATGAGGTCAACCCCAGGTGGTTTAAATCCAAGTTTATAGGACCCTTTGTATTTGGTCATGGAAATTGGCTCAAGTGTTCCTTGTTGATTTGGTTTGAGGCCTCTTCATTCATAGTATTGATTCTTCATGATCCTATTGGGAATAGGATACTTTGTATTCTCTTAAAAATAAACCTATTTGCCATTATATAACCATGATTCATCCCCTTTAAGAGGGTCCTATTCTAGGCTAGATGCTAATATAAATGCGATAGGTCCTTTACCTTTTCCCTTTTTTTGCCATTTTGGATGAAATGGCTTATTTTTAGGTCTTCCAAAGGACTTTGGGTTCTATGGAAGGTTTATGATGTGAAAGGTATCATGAGTTAAATACTATCTTGGGACATTAGGTGATATGGTATAATGGTTGGATATCTCTGGAGGTGGCATGTGGGAAAGGGAATCAAGGGTATTAATATCAATATAGTTATCCTTTGGCAAATCAAGGAGTATGACCTTTCCCTTATCTTACTTATCCACTAAATTCATGTTGAAACAATAGTTATAACTCTTGAACTCAACCTCTAGGTGTTTATAGTTCTTGTATGGATGCAAATCTCATGGTATACAAACTTCCATCCCTAAATGAGAGAACTTGATACATTGGTGAAATGTTGATGGGACGGCATGAATTTCATGTAACCAAGGTATACCCAAAATCATATTGTATGATAAATCAATATCTATCACATGGAAAAGTGTATCATGGGTTAAGGGTCCAAGGATAATTAATAAACAAATGGTGTCTTGTGATTCTTATTCTTCATTATCATAGGCTTTGATGGTTATGGTCTTAGCTTGAAGATCTACAATTGTGTACCTATAAATCTTGATGAGCTTTAGAGACATTATGTTTAGACTAGATCCATTGTCTATAAGGACACATTTCACTCGATATTGCTTTATGAAAACTTCAATGTACAAGGGGTTGTTATGTAGTGGGCCAAAAGATGGCATATCACTTTGGTTGAAAGTGACTTGTTGGGATGGAGCTAGGTGTCCAACCAAAACTTGGAATTTATTAGGGGATATGTCACTTAAAACCATGGAATGGATCAAGAAGTCATTCAAAATGTTTTTGTGGATTGTTTATGTATGTAACAAATCTAAAATGGATATTTGTGCAAGCATATTTTGCAATTGTTCCACAATGTCAAACTTATTTTCTTGGTTAGTGTTAAATGGTTTGTTTTGAGGATGAACAATTAGTTGGGTGATGTGTAAAGTGGTAGATGGTTGTGGGCTAAGGATGGTAATATTCAACCATCAAGTTATGATTTCATAATCAGGATTAAACATAGAACCATGATTGCTAACAAATGATGTTGATGATGGGGGACTACATAGGATAAGTCTTAGTTATTGGTACACTTGTGTGTGGTCATGAGGTAATAATGAGTTATTAGTATATGGTCTAAAATTAGTAATACCTACTTGTTGGTACAATTTTATGCAATTTCAAGTGAAGGAAATATTATCAATGTGAGTTGGTGGATTGGCATTTTTAGCAAAGGTCTTGATGGATTAATATTTGGTCTCAGATTGATGGAGATGGTGTTAACATGACCTCTTGTAATATGACCTATAACTCTATTATAGTCATGTGAAACTACACAGTAGGTTTTTTAGTTATTTTTTATTCTAAAATTTGTTCTATCTATTATTCAGATGTTGTTGGTTGTATTATTGATGATTTTATTGATTTATCCTTTTTTATTGAAACTTTTGTTGTTGGTGTTGTATTGGTCATTATTGTTGTTAATGTTATTATGGTTGGTTGTTATGTTGGGTAAAGGGGTTTTGATATATTTCAAGGGTTTTATTTGAAGTGAAAGCACTACCATCTAATGTTATTTCCCCATTCTCCAACATATTTTGAATCAAATGTTTAATTTTCACATAATAGTGCAAATTATATCTGCTAACCTGATGATATTCATAGAATTAATTTTGGTGGTACCAATCAGGATAAAGAATATCTTAAGAATAATGTTTTGGTATAGGCTAGCTAATTAGATTAGCGGTGATGAGCTTGTAAAACATAGATTCAATAGGATCTCCAAGGTCACTAAAAATGTGATGAGGAGGCACTATTCTCCTTAGAGGAGGAGCTTGTAATGACAAATGTTGCTACATTTTTTATGTGGGCCTAGGCTATTATACTTGTTACATTTATCGAAAAGGTTGTGGGTTAGGAGTAATTTTAATATTTTTCATGGGTTGAGGAGATAGTGTTTTCACTATTTGGACATGTCTCAAATCTATTAATCCATTTCCAATAACATTTTTGTTACAGTTAAATTACCTCGGTCTATCATTGTTATTAGCCTATGCTGGTTGTGATGCTTGCACTTGGACTTGATGCTAGTTTTCTCTATTTCTTAGATTGGCACCCTAATTTTGATTTGATAAGGTAAGCTTAATGATCCATTTTTTAATAAGGGCTCTCTTAACCAATAAACCTTTGTTAATGATCTCCTTAAAGGTATGCACACACTATAGTTCTAGATGATAAGATATCTCACTATGTAAATTTTTAGTAAACATAATAGCTAATTGTTTATCTAGTAAACTATGGGTGAATCAACTTGCAAAGGCTCTCCATCACTGTAGATATCTTTTAAAATTTTCACTATCCTTCTTCTTGGATTACATCAAATCAACCAAAGAAATCTCATGTTCAAGATTTTATAAAAAGTGTTACACAAACTTGTCTGAAAGATCATCAAAATTAGATATGGAATTCTTAGGTAAATTTAAGAACTATTCCAAAGCTTGTCCTACTAGACTCTTTAGGAACAACAACAAAAGGTAGATGTCACTATATGCCATTGGCTAACATGTAATAAATAACTTATTCAAATGAGTCTTGGGGTCACCTTTCCCCTTGTATTTGTCAAATTTTGGTGGTTTTTACCTTAGAGGAAATGGTATTTGAAAGTAATCCATGTCAAATGGATAATAATAAACATAATCCAACTTAAACAATTTAGTCTGTTTCCTAGCTTAGATGGTAGCAATTGTATCCTTCATCTATTGAAGTTCTTGGGCTAGGAAACTAGAGGGCATATAGGCTTGAGGTGAAACATTGGCCTAGGTAGATGGTTGAGTGATAATAAGTGGAGCACTTTGATTGGGGTATGATGGAGGTATTTTTTGGGGTATGTTGATTTGTTTAGGGAATGGACTAGGAATATGGATAGATGGATTAGAATGCAATTTTTGAAATTGCATTTACAGTTGTGTAATATTTTGGTTAGGGTTAGATATGTAGGATTGATTTATGGGATTTTAAGGTAAGGATTTAGAAATATGGATATATTATGCCTACTGGGGTTGAAAAATAACATGTTTTCAACTAATCAAACCTTATTATTGAGGGGGTACTTGTGAACCAAGACCTTATCTTTAAATTAGTGGCATATTCTACACAAAAGGCAAAGGTTACCTAATTGGTACTTGAGGAACATTGGAACCTCTTTGTTGCATTAATCCCTACTAGGAAGTTGATGCTTGTAGAAGATTTAGCATTTGTCACTGGCCAAAATTCATATGTTGTTGATTAGACATCATTTAGATTTAAATTGATAAATTGGTCTACAAAGAAAGAGGTATGTTCACTACTCCTTTATGAGGTGGAAAATCTGTTTCCCCTTGTTGAGGTGGAAATATGTTATGTATTTACTACATTAGTATGTTGGAATATGCTTACTATTATGGAATATTACTCATTTCCTATTGAGTAAGATTCATCACATTTTTTTGTTGAGGCATGACATTGGTCATTGGTTGATTACCTAATCCTATTGGTTGAGTGTTTGAAGAAGTAGTTGGTTGAGGATTAGTTTTAGTAGTTAGTTGAGGTTGGGATGTATAAACTCCTACTCCTTGATTTTAAGAACCACTCATGGTTTTAACTAAACCTACACTTGTCTTTGTATTAGTTATCTATGTACTTACACCACTTTGGTTTGGATTGGATGTTGCCTACACATTATCCACTATATTTTACTTAATGTTCTATGTTCTTTGATGGTTGGCACATGAAACAAGTTATCAACTGAAGCATTTTGCATGATGGGGTCTACACCCTGATTGTCCTAACTAGTTAATTCTATTAATAATCCTATTGAAGGAATTAAATCTATGAGAGGTCTATTAGACATGATCATCTAGTTAAAATTACACACTAGGTTCAAGTACTTTTAGTATGCTATTTTTATTTGTACAAAGTGATCCTCCATGAGGTCCTTGCCTTTGACAAGAATATTAGGGTTCTGATATATCATTTAGACTATAGCTAAAGGATTGCTAGAAGAAGCCTATTGACTATAAATTATGTTGTGAGGCATTCTTACTAGACTTGACAAGTTCTCATGGGGTAATTCCATTAGAAACTTGGCCCCTACTTCTATATTTCTAACCAAAATTTCATCCTTATTTTTCAACAAGTGACGATAAAAAAGATAAGGATCATATGTGGATGGTGTAGTAACATAGTATGGTTGTTGAGGAACTGGGTCTTTAATTGTAGGTACCAAATCTAGATATTGCTCTATTTTTTATTGATCCTACTTTAAGTATGGAGGTGTGTTTACCAAATAATGATCTAATGGGTCTTGGTTTTGTTCTCCTATTTGAGTGTTATAAGATAGATAAGAATCTATCTCATAAGTAACATTATCAACATAGGCGTCTTGAACCATCTCTTCTTATGTGACTATATTAATAAATCTTGGATTGTACATGAGGCCACTATGAGTGTAGGAATACATGTTAGGATCCATATTAAATGTTTCATGTAAAAAATTGGATAGAGTTATATAAACTCTAAAACCAATATGTCTAAAAAGAGGTTCAAATTTGGTCTAACTTGGTCAAAATGATGGATATGTATATCCAAAAAGGTTGATGTAATGACTTGTGATAAAATAATATAAAATCAAGTACCTAACATTACATGTCTCCCACAAAGAGGTCAATTAAAAGGATCGTAAATCAAAATGCCAAATTCTAGGTCAAAGTGTTTCAAATGAGTTTAATCTAAGAAGAATAAAAGTTGCTAGGAATTTTGATCAAATGTGATGTCAAAAGCTAGGCTCAAACAAAGGTACATTCTAGGACTTTTTTCCAAATGGTGTCAAAATCTAGACTTTAAAAGATTAGATATTTAATCTAACAAATTTGAAACACTTCTAACAAAAACTAGGCATTTGACTCTTGGACATAAACTTGATCAAAAAGTATGAGGTATGAAACAAAATGCACTTGGGGATAGTTTATTTTTTCCCAAATAATGGCACAAACCAAATTTTTTTGATTGATAATCTAGGCAAAGGTGAATTTCGTAACCGTGCTAGATAAAGGCTCTCAAAGAAAACTTAAAATGGTTAGAACTTTAGAACAACTTGGACTCTATGTGAATAGGCATATGAAATAAGTTTCAAAATAATTTGAGCATGTAACCATGCAAAAATGCTCAAAAGGTGTGGTAAATTCTTGTTTCAAGAATCTAAGGTAAAAATTGTTTCAACATGATTTTGGTAGTGCAACACTATTGTCCTCAACTCAATTGATACACACACAAAAGTTTTGACAAAATCTCTAAGGTAAAAATGTGTTATCAAATGGACTCAAGACAAATGGAAAAATAGGATGGGTAGTACAAAGTCTATCTTGGGACTCAAAGCATTATTGTTATGCAAGATGACTTGAGTCCTATTAGATGATGATAATGATGTTGAGTCTAAAAATGACCCTCAATTCAAATTAGGAATTGAACTCAAGTTAAAATAAGTCAAGTGCAAAGTGGTGAACCCAATTTAACACATCAACCTTTAAAACTTGTAAGATTCCAATTTCGAATTCAAAATATCAATGAGGGACTCAAACAAAATGTGTCAAAGGATCTAGACTCAAATGGGTAGCATAACTATTCCAAATTGGAAGATATGATACAAAGTGTATGATGATGATTTTGAACAAGGAAAAATATATTTTTTACTTGGGTAGTAGAATGCCTACTTATTCAAAGAAATTTGGGGACAATGTGTTTGACTATGTCATTTTTGTTAACACAAAGTTTTGACTCCACATAAAAATAAAGTAATCGAAGACAAATAAATTAACTAGCTAATCATCTTAAATCTTAAACTAATAAGGTATGGAAAAGTGGGGTTAACTAACTAACAAGTTTTATAATATTTTTAAATGGATTAGATACACAAGACTTTCACATCAACATACAAGAGAAGAAAAATATCAATTAGGTTTATGGAACTTGGCTTGTTGTAAAAAGGTCTTTTGATTTTTACAACCACTACATCTATCATTTGCTTAGTGTAGTAAAGAAAACACAATTCAATGAAACCAAACAACAAAAATTAGAAACATTAAAAAGGTACAAAATCCTATTTAAATAATTTTTGAAAAATATATGCAAATTGAAGCTAAATTAATAGCATATTCTAAAAAGTTAGGATAAAACACATGGTTTAAAAAAAAAATCATCAAAAATGGAGTCTATATGACCCCAAATGAAGCTCCAAAAAATGGCCTTTTTAGCTTGTCATCTTACGTTGTAGGTTATCAGGCATAGTTGTGGCCTGTGGTGAGTCCAAGCCATGGATTTTATAGTCTAGGCCATGACTTTTCACATAGAAGTCTGTGAATGGAATTTTGATTATTTTTTCACCTTTTTAGGCCTCAAACTCTAAGATTCTACATGAAATTTATTAGTAATATTATTTTAGGAACCTTTTAAATAAATTTTTAGGGTGTGGTCCCATCAACCATGCCATTTGTGAACATAGGATTGCAATAAGGGGAGATGAGTATAGTGTTAGTTTATGAAATCAAATCCAAATAACACACTAATGAATTAACACCTTAATATTATCTCAATAAGGAGCATAATAACAAAACTAAGATGAAAACACAACTAAAACAATAAAATATAAATCCCTTTTACCTTTCTTGTGTCTCCAAGATGGCTTGTTGAGGTGACTTGCTCAGCTTATGCTCAATGAGTCTTCATCAAAGAAGGCTTGGTTATCTCCTTTTCTCCTTGGCACCAATGGATTTATGATGTCTTTGGCTTGGCTCAAAAATTGGACATGGTAACACTAAATCAATGGCTTGAGAGAGATTTTTAGCATTATAACTTTACACCAAAAAATCTTAAAATTTAATAGGCAATATGTGGTATTTATAGGATTTTACAAATGACTATAATGAACCTAAACCATCTATATCAAGATGAAGATGTGTGGATAAGAATTAATTAAATTTTGGAGGCCAAATTCAATAAATTCCCTCATAAATGTTTGTGATAAAAAGACATTAAAGAGGTATGGAAGTGCTTAATGAGGCATGGGAGGGCGTAATGAGATATTTTATGCATTTATGGCCTAGGGATGCCTTCCCAAAAAATGATGTCACTTGATGATACATAAACTCATAATCAATTTCCAAAAAGAAATATTCAACAATTTTCATGGAAAATTAATGTAAGCTCTTGATTCAAATTAATTATCCTTAAACATGATTTGTCAATTTTGGTGAAAATCTTGGCCATTGGTGCATAAATTAATCAAATTAGTTAGAATGTCATATTATTGGCTCAAAATTTGGCTAGACTAAAATTAGGATATGATGTTAGATGTCTTGGAACTGTTATCCCATTTAGGATGTTTCCAACACAAAATAACAAAATCACGTGTCTCATGTAAGAAATTTGATATAAAAGAGCAATCCAGAGCACCTATGTGAAAAAATATCATTTTGGCTTGAAATGATCTGATTAAAGTTAGTTATCTCATAAATTAATTACCCCATTTAGTGATACTCTGGCCAAAATCAGCACTTATATATAATAGGTTCACATTATTTAGCGTGTTTTAATGTTTTTAGCTCAAATTGTGCATTTTGATATAAATTTGTCAAAATATTGGTTGTAGGTTATTAGTGGCTAGTTTTAGGTGTCTACACGTCTTTCTAAATAATTATTGAAAAAGTTGGCTCTATGAACTGATAAATCTAAGGAGGCATTTTAATGTCGTTAAATCTCAAATGTGTGAGGGTCTTATGAACATATTATTATATGGTTAGATTCTCTTATATGAGGAGATCATATAGTCCAATTTTAAAAACTTGCACTTGAGCAAAGAAAAGATATGAAGATGTAAATTTAAACTTACAAATATATTTTAATGGCCACCATATTAAGATCTATGGTACACAACAATTCAAAGAGGTTAAAGATCAAGACCAAGACCAAATGAAGAGCTACTGGCTCATATCATATGGTCTATTTTTCATGAAGATAAAGATCAAGACCAAATGAAGGTCTACTGGCTCATAGTAAATCATAAAATGAAGATCTATCATATACAACAAGTCAAAGAGGTTAAAGTTTTCATTGGTTAATAGAGATAAAATATTGAGCTTCTTCTAAGATTGAACAGTGTGCAGGTGATCGTACAATTTTGATCTAACAGTGTATGTTTAGAGAGATGGTAAGAAATGCATGATGTTTAACATTATAAGTGCTCAAAAGGCATGTTAGGGTATCAAGTGTCATGATCATAAGGGTTTTTAGGAAGACCAAATGGTGAGCACTATAAGATAAATAAGTCATTGATCTACAAAGATCAATGGTATGCATTAAGTCAATATTGCAAGAGTAAATGAGATGAGGTCAACATATTCAAAGTTTAATGTTTGGTATTGGTGTACTATGTGATAAAGGTAAACCTTCATAAAATAAGATTGATAGTGAATTTTTAATCTGAGAAGCAAGGATTTTATATGATAGCATGGTGTTTAATGTTTAATTTTGACCATTTTAATTCAAATATTTGAATTTAACAAAGGAATGACCAGTGTCTGGTTTTTGGGCCATATCTTTTGATCTATGTAGAATTTATTCATGGTGTAAAAAATAAAATTATAAATAAATCCAAGGAAAATATGGATATATAAGCTTTAATATCTGATTATGTATATAGTAAAATATATTGAGGTTCAAAATTTACTATGTTTTTGTATATGTTTTGCAATAGACCCGAGATGGATGTTCAAGATTTTTTTATATTGTTTTGATATCCATTAATGAATTTGATATTGGGAAATATTGTAAAATCCATGAGAATAATATATATACATTATGAAGGTTTTACCAATCATATGTAGTATAAATAATGGTTTTTAAGTCAACTGTGTATTCATTAATGGTGACTGTGTGCACAAAATGTTGTTTGAGTAAATTATGCTTAAGTAGAAGTGTTATATGTTGGTTTTTGGCACTTAAGGGGGACCTATATATCATATGGAATGATTTCATGCATTTGAAAGTGTTCATGTGTTATTTTTGTATTTGGATAAGTGATAAATGGGTGAATAGGTCTCCATAAGACCTATAAGACCCATAGTTGCTATGGCCAACCTATGAATATTATATTGAGTTATGTCTTTATATGATATATGTATTAAGGGTTAATGCATTACTATTAGCTAACCAAGATGTTGATAGTCATGATATCTCTATAAATGGTGAAACCAAATGTGTTGGTTTCTAGACTTGGGAAGGACTTGGTAAGAGACTTGTGTGTGGAATTTACATTTTGAGAGTATAGTGTTGTGAAGAAAAGGAAAGGGTGGATGCCCTATGGATGATTTGAAGTTCAAAATATATTTAAAACTATTTATATATAACCTATAGGTCATAATTATGTTTTCATAATCATGTTCTTGTTGTTTGAGTATGAGTGAAGGTGAAGAGTGATAATTAGATATCCATCATTAGGTGTTGAAGACATCATTTCAAAGGTGGATGTGTTCTTATGGTTTCTCAACATATAAGGGGTTTACAACCTCTTTTCAAGGTGAAACTTGATAAAGTTCTAGTTGTTGTGGCAACTCCATTAGACATGTGTAGAAGCTCCTTGTAGAATTGCAGTATCGCTAAAATAAAGGATGGTAGTTCCTTGATCAGTTAAAACTAGTCTAAATTAGTTCTTAATATTATAGGATAGTAGTCCAATTACGAGTTCCAGTGGGTTTTCTCCCCCAAGAGGGTTTCCCACATATGTCATGTGTTATGTGATTGATCTTGCATTGTCTCTCTTGCTCACTACTATGAATGATGTGTATAATTCATGAATGATTATGGTAATTGATTAAGAACTTGAAAGTGATTAAAATTAAATTTGGATTATTTATAATCACTGATTCACCCCCCCCTCAGTGATTGTACCTCTAACACTAGGCACAATGACTCATCCCTAGTTTGGGGTTGTTTTGTGTTATCTCTTCTAACTTTATTTTGTATATGTATGTTAATTTTTTAAAATAAAAGGACATTATGATTTTGTCTATGTAAAAACTCTACCAAAATTTTATACTACATTACCTTTGAAGTAATAAAAAGCTGATTTTTCCCTTATTTTTAGGTTATTCATGAAGTGTGTGTCTCACATTCCTTGATGTAACTTATTAAATGATTGATTTTTCAATGTTTATGTCTAAATTTTTCACCTTTATGAAGCATATGATAATTGCTTCTATTCATATCAAAATTTCAAATCTGATTTATACCTAATTATAAGTCAATTCAACCAATATTTGTTCCTTCCATGTTAGTGTGAATATTTGTCAATACCTTTGTATGAAATACTAATGTAAGAGTCATTGTATGATGATGAAGTGAATATGTGAAAGTTATTTATATTCAAAAGTGTGTCAATTATAGGCACAATTGACTTTAACATTCGTGCATCACTCTAATTTTTTATTTTTCATGTTTAATTTTAGCTTGAGTATTTCTCCTTTTACCCTTTTCCTAATAAAAAAGCACTAAATTATAGAGTTTAAAGTGAATTAGGTGAATTTACCAAAGGTAACCATCCATTCATTTAGATATTATCTCCAATATAAGGCTACTCACACCTTGGATATTTTTCATTATGTCAACAGGAGTGAGAACACACACACATTCTTACAAGGGTGCATTTCTAAGTGATAATAATTTATATACACCCGGTGGGACAAGTATTCAAATTAATTCATCAATTAAATAAATTTTGTTGTTGTTCTTTAGCATATAAAACTTTGGATTTATTTATAAAATAAAAAATGTAAATTACAAGTTATATAAATTTGGTTTAAGCAGTCCAAGTTCCTAAAGATCATCAATTGGTATGTATTTCAATCCTCTATTTTATGAAAATTCATCTTTTGTACTCTCATATCCTTCATATCAAGTTGAAACTATTTATGGACTAACCTCAAGTATCCCTAGACCATAAATATATCATTATTCACATGACACTTACTTCCCTCTTACCCCTACTCATGTTTCTAATCAACCTTGGAAAAATCATGTTCTTTCCAATTAACCTAAAAAAAGTATGCAATAGATAAGACTTGAATTTGAGAGACAATGTATGGAGAGTGATAGTATATGGGAATACAATAGGTATCTATAAGATCTTAAATATCATGCTTATATATATTAGTAAGAGGTAGAATCATTAGAGAGATATAATGAGGCTACAAAAGAATAAATGTAGCAATTATCCATAAGAACACAAGGAATTGAGTCCAAAATCCCAAGTTGGAAACAATTATAAATAGAACCCCTTGAACCTTCGATAAAGTCTAATTGCTTAAAAATTATATTTTTTAGGACTCCTAATCCTATGAAAGAGCTTATGCTTATGCATATTTACTCCATTCTTCATCAAGCTCCTCAATCAAAGAAGCCTCCAAGTTTCTCATATACTCCTATGACAATCCAAAATCAAGAGATGGAGAAAGCTTCTAAATCCAAACCAATAAATATTTCAAGTATATTGATATCCTCATCTAATCCTCAAGTTGAGTGAAAAGAGAAGAATGAACCATCCCTAATACAAGTTTCTTTCCCTCCTTTCAATGAATTCTTAAATGAAACTTTACTTACAAATCTCAAAGACTTATTAATGCCTCTTCAATATCAAATCCCATTCAAGATGAGCCCATAATGCCCTATGTTCCTATGCTACCAAATAGAACCACTTTCCCTCTCATCATCTCCCTATTTGAAGGAGGACCTATTGTATAGAAGGAAAAATAAGAGCATCTAGTTGAAGAGGACAATTTATCAAGAGAGGATGATTAAGAGTTATGTTGGTTAAATGACTTCAATTTGGCATAAAATAAGATCATGTTGCAGCCCTTGAGGAGAAAAATAAAATTGCAATTGTAAGTAAGCCTAAATACGTCTAGCATGAACATGTTCAAAATGACATGGCATCAACTAGTGAGATTGTAGCAGTCGTTTCACAAGGTAACATCCCTATACATAAGCTAAATAAAGATACAAAAGAGGATATAATGATTCCTAGTGAACCTCAAGAAGCTAAAAGTGAGGATCAAGAAGTTTTTTATGAAGAGTGGCAATAATATCGTGAGCTCATTCAAGACATTGAGAATCTTTGTAGGCCTACATCTCCTTATAAAAACATTGATAAAGTGATTGCCAAGGTTGGAGGACATGTTTAGGAAGATATTGATCAAAGCACATATAAAGTAGACCTTGATGAAGCTATAGACTAGTATTTGGAGCTCCTTGAGGAGCTTGAAAATTTTACAGTATTTTAAAAGTAACATAACATATCTCAATAGGTCATAGAAAGCCAAAAAGAATGTTCTAGTGAGCCATTAGAGGCTAAAATTATAGTTGTTATAGTGGATCATCATGTGGTTACATGGGAGATATTTATTAGTGTTGAAGAGGAAAATGAGGTGATAATTGAACCACATGAAGAGATTAGTTATATTTTAGACATGTATGCTTTAGTTGATTCACTTGGAGACAAGTTAGAGAGGTTGACAAGCAAGAAAAGAGATGATCCATCTTAAATGACACTCAAATTGTAGCTTATTCATCATCTTTGTCAACCACAGGGAGAGGACCTGAGAGTTTTTTTTCTTTGATCCAAGTGTAATTTCATGTTGTAAATAATAGTGTTAGATTTTACTTTCCTCCAAGTGTTGTTACACATATTTTCAATTAGTAGTTGTATTAGTTTTTAATTCCATAATTGCTTTTACACAAGTAATGTTATTGATTAGATAAGGAATTTTTAGTTTCAAATTTGTATGAAAGTTACAATAGGGTTTATCATATTCAGATCAGACTTGGTGATGTTTTCATAACTTCATATCCCAATGGATAAGGCTATTAGTCTTATTTGTTTAGCAAGCAAACATCTTAGCAATGTTGCTAAAAATGTTGACAAATTTTTCCATCATTAGTCAAGGGTATGTAAAAAAAAAATTGATGTCATTTATTTTTGGTTAGTGGTCTATAGAATTTTTTGGATAAATTAAGATAACTTTGAAAAAGTTAAGGTAAAGTGATTCTAACTTGTTTTTTGCAAAGTCTATCAAAACCATTGGAACTGTCTTATCAAGAGAGTCAAGTTAATTATATTAAAGGTAATTTTAAGGCATTTAACATGATATGGGATCAATTTCAAGTTCTCATTAGTACATTAAATCTCATTTTAATATTCCTACATTTCTTTTTCTTTACGATTGCTCTAAAAAATCTTCAAGGCATGGCAAAAGTTTAAAAAAGGCATCTTGACATATTTATTTACTTAAGTTCAGGTATTTTAGAAGATTAAATAAGTTATAAAAAACATCATAAATTTTTCATCATGCCAAAATCATTCTCAAGAATAGGTCACAGTTCCAAATTTTGGTAGAAGTCTTTTTTATTCTTCTAGAAAGCTAGTTGCAAACTAGTAAGGGAAATTTTAAACTGTTCAGTTCATGAAGGAGAAGAAGATTTGGTTAGAATTAAATTAATGAAATATATGGGGAAATATTACATAAATACTATGTTCATTATTTTTATGTTACATTTTCTTAACTTCATGAACCATCATTAAGAAGGAAAAGTGCTCTAAAACCCTTATAAAACCCCAATAACTCGATTTCAGGTAATATGATTGCATTTTTGAGTTTTTTGTTGAAAATAAAAAGTTTTTTGATATATTATTATTCATAAATTAACTTAAAAAACCTTAATAAAACAAAATTTTAATGAAACTAATGGATAAAAGTAAAGGTACAGGTTACAGGGTTTCAAGCATGCAAGGGCAGCAGTCAAAAAAGCATTTTTAAAGATGTTTAAATGATTAGTTGAAGGTATTTAATAGTTTTAATGATTATATGGGATATTATATATTATAATTAAAAAATAATATTGTCTTTATGCCTCATAAAAATCAATAAAATACCAAAATGTAGACCTACATGCATGCAAAAATGAGAAAATACAAGCTAGAAAGCACTAAAAAGTGCATATTTTGGATTTTACTATGTGAAATATCTTGAAATTTTACATGGATGAATTTTTTAATTTAATTTAAGTTTTAAAAAAAATTAATTTCATAATATACCTTATTATATATAAAATTCAAAACACATGTCTACACTATGAAGGAAATCAAGGTTTTTGACTAATTTGCTCATAAGAGTGAGAAATGAGTGTTTCAGATATTTCCAAATCCATAGAATTATATTATAGGGTTTTAACTCATTTATATTTCTAAATAAATTATTATAAAATTAAAACTAATACAAAATAAGCTTAGATCATTGAAAAACATCTCTAGGCAACCCTGCAGGCAATAAGCAAGCACTTTTTAGTGAATTTTTGTTTGGGTTTGGTGAAGAATTTTTGAAATTTAAAAAAATTTATAGGTATGATAAATTTATACATATAAAATTATCATATTATTAGTATAATTTGAGACCTAAAACTCATTTTATACCCACAAATACAAATTAGGAATTTTTGAGGCCTAAAAAGCATAAAAGAGTATTTTTGGAAGTTGTATGTGGAGTTTGGAGATGAATTTTTTTTGAAGGTTTGTGCCACCATGATTATTATTATAAAATAATTTTTATACTCCTTATCTATTATAATAATTAAATATCATCAATTTTCATGTTATCATTGTACATTTGGCAAGCTTGTCAAAATGGAGAAGATGAGCATATCCAAGAAGGATCAGTATAGAGAGTTGTGATTGTTCATTATCAATGCATTATCATAAAATATATTTCATGATAATGAGTAAATAAAAAAATAAAATATGAATCCACTTACTCCTATTCTAATTTTTATGAAGAAGAGTCCTATTACCTATCTATAAGTTTCATCAATGCATTGAAATCTTCAACAACCTTGCCAAGTCAATCACATGTGTTATTTACCATTTGGAGGACAAGAAGAGATAAATAATTTATTTAAAAAAAGGATTCAATGTTTTAATGAATCCTAAACAAATTAAATAATACATTTTCTCTCCCTTCTATTCCACCTTGGATCCATTTAAGGAAGAAGTCTAATCAAACACGAAGAAGACTTCAAACAACCCTATTAAGGTGGAGAGATATCATGCAAAAATAGAGGGGATAGTTGAAGAATTAATAAATAATTAAGTTCTATTTTTCATGGATAAGACTTTTTCATCAATTATAACATGTAAACCTCTCCCTTCTATTCCACCTTGGATCTATTTTATGAAGTCATGAGAGAGAAACATGAAAACAAGGATATAGGTGCATAGGTGGGTTAAAATCCAAGATACAAGAAAGATAGTTGAAGTCACTCACTATAAATATGGAGAGTCTCAAGGATATTGAATGATATGTTCAAAAGGAGTTAATGAAGATGATCAAGACCTATTCAAGCATTGAATACCATCAAAGCATGTGTAGGAGACCAATTCCCTTCAAGATAGGTCGTGAATGAGAACCTATGACTTTTTCAATGTACTTAAACAACCCTATCTCTCTCTCCTATGCCATTTTCCAAGAGAAAGAGTTTTCAATCCATCATGTATTATGTATGTTTTGGTGTTTGAGTGAGGAAGAGAGAATAATGACTAGGCATGATGACTCATCCCTAGTTTGGGGTTGTTTTATCTCCTCTCTCCTAACTTTATTTTATATATGTATGTTTATTTTCTGAAAGAAGAGGAGAATATGTTTTTGGCTATGCAAAACTCTACCAAAATTTTGTACTACGTCACCTTTGAAGAAATAATAAGATGATTTTTAATCCATTTTTAGGCTATTCATGAAGTGTGTGCCTCATATTCATTAATATAATTTAGTGAATGATTGATTTTCCTATGTTTATGTCTAAATTTTTCACCTTGATGTATGACATGATAATTCTTATAGGTCATATGAAGTGCCTAGTCTAATTTATATATAATTTGGAAGTGAATTCAACCAATTTTCATTCTTTTCATGCTAGTGTGAATGTTTGTCAAGACAATTAAGAAATTCAACATGAAAATCATTAATGTAATATGTAATTAATTAACATGATAAATTTGCAACACTAGTATATTCATTAATGTAGGTAAACAATAATAAATTAGTGTGTTGGTAAGTGAAAAATATTGATAGATGTAATTTTATGTAAATAACCAAGATATGATAAATAAGGGATAGCCAAAGATAGATAAAATATGTGTAGGATATGTCCCTATTTAATTTTTTGATGTATGTACAAGTTGTATAAGGTATGTCTATGGTCTAAATATCAAAAAGGGAAGTATTTGATCACTAGGGAAATAGTGGGGAGAGTGAACAATAATGGGGTGCACTCTTGTTTGGATAGGTAACTACTATCTGAATGTGATTTCTATGTTTGTGATCATAAGATAACCTAAAACTGAGTCTAGGTATGACAACCTGTATGCTCTAAGTTATTTAAGGGACTCACAATCCATAGTCATGTGTCAAAGTGAGGAAGGGTGAATTTTCATAAATGTAAAGTTTCATATTGTTGAGACTAAATTAAATTTAATTCTAAATTTGAATACTAATTTACCTTTGTTTTAGAAGTGCCATGGGCATAATGATGACCAGTAGTATATTGTGTATTTGGTTGAGCCTGATGAACACTAGGGATTTTTGGAACCCATCATGGATTGGATGAACCATTTATTGGTGTATTATGTGAAACACCCTTAGTAATTTTTAATATAAATCTGAGAGATGAAGGAATATAATGTATGCAATCAAAATAAGATAGATCTACAACTTATCCTACTTAGTAATATCTAAGCTCAGAGAAGGTAATCAACTACCAATATGATTAACAATACTTTTTTATATCAAGGTCATGACCAATGTTAGATATAATAAACCTAAAATAAGGAATATCTTATCACAAAATGGAAAATGAGAGATTTACAAGACCTCTAGTAAAATTCCATGATGTGATAACCCTATCTAAGCCTTATGATCGTAATAAGAGTAAGCAAGACAATCTAGTAAATGAATATGCAAGCTAATCTAGTTCTCATTAAAAATCTTGGCATGAATGGGGAAGATAATAAATAACCAAAGAAAATCATATTTAAAATAACATACAAATAATCTATGTATGGAGAGATACAATTCAATCGATTAATTCTACAACATCTACTTATCAAAATATGAAGAGCTAGGAGTATACTTACCTTGTTGAAGTGAATTTGTCATGCCTCAAAATATCCATTAGATAATGGTGATTTTTAAGAGGTTTTTATGGCTTGTAAGGATCAAAAGGATAGATCAAATCTAGGCTAAGAGACTTCTCTTATCCATCCAAGACCTCCACAAGACAAGTGTAACTTTTCCAAGGCAAAAACTTAAGTAATGAAAAGCTCCTATTGATAGTATAAATAGATTTATGATATGTAATGATAGATAATTTAATGATATTCCATTAAAAATGAAGTTAATTTTGTATTTATAGCCAAGGATTGACCTAAAACCTTCCCAATAATTTAGGTGATAAGGTCAGTCAAGTCAACCTTTTTATGGTAAATAGAGCGATTAGGTCTCAAACTACATCAATTTAGGTCGATGAAGTTTTGTAACATGTGTTGAATTCCCAAAAAGGTCAACCGAATTGATGTACTATAAAAAGTAGGTAAAAGGGTTTTTTTGCTTATGTAAGGGCTATTTTAGGTAATGAATTACTTAAGGGAGTGTATAAGTGGTTTTTTATTACTTAGAGAATTATATAAGAGTAGCTTATAGTGGTTTTAGGTAATGGTATAAGGGCCAACAATCTTGAAAAGCACCAAAGGTTTTCCAACCCCTTTCTCGATACACCCTTCAAGGTGTGAACTCAAATAAGTTGAGATTTGAAGGATTTTATTTCACACCTACAAAGTGAAAAACTAAATTCCTATTATTTTAATGGTCTAGATTCCCTAGCCTCTACCATTAATCATTTTAGATATAGTTTTACAAGAGGAAGGGATTGAAATTCAAGCACAAGACATTTTTCAAGGAGGTTCATCAGACTTATTTCTATCAGTACCAATAATTTTACCAACATAACTAGCCACACAAGAAACTATCATAAAAGAAATAAGCAAACACCAAGAAAATCCCATAAGATATTTAATACACAAACAATGCACTCTAGGAATTAAAAGGCCCTATCTAAAAATATTAAAATACATGGGTATCTTTTTCATAGTTGAATATGTTGAGGAGGAATAAGCTAAAGAAGAATAATAACAACAATAATAATAACTTGTAATATATACTCATACAACCAAACACTAAAAGAAAATTTTGGTTCCACTTACTTGGTCAAAAACACATACAAGTAAGTGACAATTTATCATTTATCTATCTACATCCCCACCACTTTCACCCCTATTCTCCCCATATTCTCCAACATCACCCCAAGTACCCTTCCTAGTTCCCAAGTTGTTGAGTTTATGGCATCAAGTGAACAAACATAAACTCTATTGGATCAACCTCCATCAAAACAACAACACCTAGACCAACCCAAGTCATAAGATGAGACTATAGAACAATAATCACATGAAGCTATGAAGGCAAAGGCTAAATAAATTAAGGATAATATCAATAAAGAGAAGGTCGATGAGGAGCAAGCCAAAATTGAGGAAAAAGAGGAAAAGAAAAAAGAATAGTAGGAATGAGATGCACATAAAAATAAAATTAAGGCTGATGTAATAGCCAAGGAAGCTAAATATAGAAATCAAGAATACCTACACAAGTATAAAAATTAAAAAATCAAGCTATAAATGAGAAAGCAATTAAATATGTCGTAGAAAAAGATGTAAAGGAAAGGTTTAAATAAGGTGTGAAGGAGATATCAAAAAATATGAAAATAACACAATTAGAACAAGATACCAAGGAAAAAGAATAGGAAAATAAGTTCAAGGAATAAATAAAAGTAAAAGTTCAAGGATCTAAATATTTATAAAAAATAACACAACACATAGCCTAGGTGAAAAGGGGTTTCATCATTAATATCCAATATCAACCCTTCAACCACATCTATAAGATTGGGATAAAACTATGGAGGAACCCAAGAAGAGGCATAACAAGATAAAGCTCTAACTAGGGAATATTAGATATCCAATCCCCACTCCTATGAATAACAACATTTACTCTCCTTGTTGCATAAATTAGAAATCATAATATAACAAAAAAACTATTGCAACTCCATTTCCACTAACAACAATAAGCCAAACAATATCTTGAGATGCCTCTAAGTTAACATTGGCAAAATATATTTAAGTTATTATTATCTTTTAGGAATCCATTGCATAGAAAGCTCCTAAGATAGATTAGCACAAAACTCAATTGTGATAAGATAACACTGAATTGTATGGTAGATTAACCAAAAAACAAAAACTAATATACAACACTTATCCAATGTTGGTCTTACAAGTTTTTGAAGAAAAAGTGATGTATGAGGATAATTAATTCATTCCCTTACTTACTCAACTCAAAAAAGATTCAATTTTTGCATAGAGGCTATATTAACTTTGAGCTTAAAGTCAACACCTACAAGTGGAAGCATAAGTCATCTTTGAGTTACTCAAAGAGTATAAATAATATTTGAATATTGAAATACACTAAGAGATAAAAATTTATTATGCATAAAAATAAATAAATCCATACCTATCCAAATCTGACAACTTTATTTAAACCTAATGTGGATGTGGATCTTACTTGGGTAGATAGGGATGATATAGAAATGTTAGGGCACAAGGGTGAATATTATATCTACAGTAAGAAAATTAAATAATAAACTTATATGTATCATATACTAAATTTATTAAACTAAGATAATATATAAAAGGAAAGTAGAATTATCCCTAGATAGTTGCATCAACACTAATGTCTAGGTTCAATGCTAGTGCCTTGTATGGAAATTAATTGAAACAAGATGTGACCACGCCGATGATTCTAGGTTTTGGCTTCACCTTTAAATTGGTGTATTCAAATATGGGTCATGTATTATCACTCCTATTGAAAATTTAAAACCCTATATTTCCATCTTTAATGTAACCTTGGGGAAAATGGGTTAGTGTTCACACAATGTCAAGTTGACCCATAATGACCCCACTATCAAAGGGCACTACCTACATAACTAATACTCTATAAAAGGGCCTTAAACATATGTATCTCTCCCCTATGTGTTGTATTTTTTGTGAATCATGTAATGTGTGTAAAATAATTGCAACAATGACCTAGCTTGTGTAGACATCCAATTATTATTATGATAAAATTTCAAATTTGAATAACATTCTACAATAATGTACAATCTAGACCAAAATCACCAAAATGCTCTAATTCATCTACACATATCATGTGTAGGTGTTGTTTTATGTTTATATATACTTGAATAGGTCAATGAATTTTATTCAATCATTATCTTCTTTTAATTCACATCGAGTTAAATTTCAACTAAGCAAAATGATGCCCTGAACCACTAAAATCCTCTGATTCATCAACACACATCATGTGCAATTGTTGATTCATATCTATATTTTACTAATTAGGATAATACCATGTAACCAATCATCACCTTCCTCTAATTCAACTCCAATAAAATTATGACTAATTAAATTGACATTTTTGATTAAACGTGTGACCAATTTCTAAGATATGCAAAATACTAACTATAAGCCATTAAGTAAATCAAATCATATTAAGAGCTTAAGTGGAAAATCCATGGAAAGTTATTAAATATCTATTATGGTAAATTTATAAATCAAAATATTTTGGTCATGACATCACCCATGACATCATCGAAAGGGTGTCAAGCATTAATGGAGATAAATATTAGGTTTAAGGCCACCCATGCTTCATTAATGCTCCCTTAGTCCAATATATTAATGGATTTTTCCTCCAAAACTGAATTAATCCTTGGCCACACATCTTGATCTCAAGATAAATGGTCATGGTTGATTCTCAAAATTTCTAGAAAATTATAAATATGTGATCCATAGCCATAAATTTTAAGCTTCAGTTGTGCAATGAAATTATGCAGAAATGGTGATAGAGAAGCTTCACCAATTCCTCCAAATTGACCAATCAAGGAAACAAAGCCATTTATGCTAGAATAAATGATGGATAAAATCATCCAACCACACTGAAAAAGACTTGGAGAACCAAATCTAGGCATAAGAATGTTTATTTATTTTCTTTGAAGGAAAGCCACTATGGGAAGGTATTGCTTGTCTTGATTTCTTAATTAATTTCCTCATTTCATTAATACCACCCCTTAAGGGAGTGGGCTTCTCATGTTAGGTTATTTATCTTTATTATTGGTTTTATTTACTAACACATGAACTAACCTACTTTTTAATCCTTCTTTACATTATAGCATAGTTGGTGGGACCACACATCTCACATATCATTTTATCTTTCTAATTGTTCATTTAAACCATCTTTTGATGTTGTTTCACTCTTTTTTCTTTTAATTTTCACATTTTTTGTCTTCTATACCAAATGGTGAGTTTACACTATAAATGGTGAGGTCATCCTAAACATAGGTGATATTTCCCTATGAAATGGTGAGGTTGCCCTGAGTATCATCAAGGTCACACATGCAAACAATGAGATTTATTGTTATGATTTTTTGTTCATTATGTGTTTTTACATATTGGCAAGATCAACCTACATATTAGCAGTATCAACTTGTGTAACTAAGGTGTTTTCTAATCATCAGTGAGATCATCTTGAACTAAATTTATAGTGGGATTGATTTATGGAATAGTGATATCACCTTATGGAATGGTGGGATCTCTTTATCAAATAGTGAGGCCACCCTATGAAACAACAAGATCACTGTATAGAATGGTGAGGTCATCCTATGTTAATAATCTAGAGAGTTAAAATAGTAATCTTCAATTTTATTTTTATATCTTGCACCCTTGATTGACTACTAACACTTTGTTTTTTTGGATTAAGATACTTTACTAGTTTACTTTATACAACAACAAAGGCAAACTTTATTTCATACTTCACTTAGTGATTTAAAACAAACATAAATTTTAGACTAAGTTCTCTTAAGAGATTTTTTTTTGTTTATTATTAGTTATTTATTTATTTTTTTAAAAAACTAAGCTTAGCACATATTTTTTACCACCATCCCATTTAGGGAACTTGGATGACCAAAAGTGCTTCACTTATTGCTTTTATCACTTAGTCCAAGCATAGAAATAATGTTGTAAAGGCACTCCCAAATATTTGAGTGACTTGGGTGATCCCAAAATGACCTTTAAAGTCCTATATTTATTTATTGTATCTTGTCTTGTGGGATTTCATCACCTCCCCATGAGTTATTTAGGGAAGCGTTGACCTAGGAATTTATCTCCTGGCATCGTTTCAAACCCATTCCATGGTGGGGTATACAAATTGAGTTGGTGAATCATTGGGATGTTAGTTTGAGTAGTTAAATTAAACTTGTTAGTGATTGTTACCCTTAGAAAAATGGCCTAATCTAGACATCACACTACATTGAGCAATCTGATGGATGTATAGGTTGTAAAAAAGATAAGACCTTTAAATTACAAAAAGTTGATTATCGTAGTTCCAAATGACTTGTTTCACCCTAGTGTTAACCACACACATGGGACCATATAGATCAATCAAAACTTATAATTTTTAGACAATGCCCATTTTTTTTTGGAGTACCATTAGTGCAAGGCAAATAGGCTAAAGCTCCATTTCACTATATGATTTATTAAGAGAAGAGGGGGTCTAAATAACCCTAATTTTCATGTGCCTTTAATTTCTAGATTAACAACTTAATTCCTCTCAAGAAGATTATATCAATGAAATCCAATGGTACAAAGCAACCTTGTTAGTTTTAGCATAAAAATGCATATTTAGATCCTTCTTGTTTGTTTTGCCTATTGAGTCTAAATACATTTTGTAAACCTCTTGAGTCTTGCCTTCACTTGGAATTAAATCATTTACTTTTATATTTAGACTATTTTATTACTTCTTTTATTTAAATTTCATCTTGTTCATACTCAAGTCCAAAATCACTTTTTCATTTAAACCAAGTAAAAAATTATAAAATCAAGTTCATACATGTAGTTTGTTGCACACTTCCAAGATGAGGCATTACTTTTCCCAATTTTTGAGAAATATTTACCTCATGTTAGTGTTATGTTGACTAATGATATCATTATACTATCTACATAGTACCATTGTGTTATCCAATTGAAAACCATTCAAATCAGGTCCATTAGACCCAAAGTTTAAGATCAATTGTTTACATCAGGGTTTATTTTTTAACCTACATACCTTTTGTGAGCCAAGTCATGTTGAATAAAGGTTCCTTTTTTGAACCCAATACTTGTTATAAGCCAAGTCAATCTAAGTCAACTTTATTTTGCACTATGTGTTGAATCATTCTATTTCAATTAGGTTCATTTTGAACCAAATATCATACCATTCCATTTTTTATTAAGGTTGATTTTTGAACCCATATACCAATCATAAGCTAAATAAAGCCAAAATAGGGTTCATCTTAGACCCACATGCCTATTACTAGATAATTTCAACATTAAATTAGGGGTTAATTTTGAACCCACATACCACATTCCATTTTGTTGGACCAATACTACCCTTTCTAGGGGCATATTTTTTGGACTAGTACTACCCTTTATGGAGGCATCTTTTTTAGATTGATATCACCCTCTTTGGGGATAATTTTTAATTATCAAACCAATCCATTCTAATTAACATACATCAACCCCATTCTCCTCTTTTAGCCTATGTTAGGAACTAAGCTCTGCAATACTTAAAGGTTATCATTCTAGGCCCTCTTCCTTTGGCATGTGTTCAAAACCAAGCTTTGCAGTGCCCAAAGATTATCATTCATATCCCTCCTCCCTTTCCTTCCAATTTTGGTATCTCATTACCTGAGTAAGGTTGTATAATCATGACTAGGCATGTTAAAGTTACTATCATGGGCCCACCAGTAGTATTTATTGAACCCATTATTAAGTAACTTCAATTAGATGAGCCAGTATTTATTGATCCCTTCTTTGATAATCTAATTTTCAAAAATCCTAGTATTGAACCACAAGCCATAATTCATCTAGTGATAAATATTCCCTACTTTAAAGTCAACTTTAAAATCAAAGAACAATCATAATTAGAGTCAACTTCTATTATTAAACCAATATCATATTTAGTAGTAGAAGCAGAATCAATGTCAGTCTCAACATTAGATTTAGAGTCCTTTGATTTAAAATTAGAGTACCTTAGGGGATGTTATGGCATTGGGTACATATCTCTTATAGATAAATTTTAATATATTTTGATCCTTCTATGGTGTTTTAGGATGATTACTTTAGCATCAACATAATTTATCATAGTATCTTCTATGAGCATTTTGCTACCTCTTCCCATTCCATTATTGTTCCATGTGCCATTAACATCACCCAACATAGCCATTATATTGACATTCCACCTCCCACAAGCATTGATTGGGATCAATAGAATCACATTTTATTAAGCCACATCCATGGTGACATATCAGGTGTAGAATATTAGGGGGATCAAGACTAGATTCATACAAAAGAACAAAAATCTCCTAGTGAAACCTTTTTGGAGGTGCTAGGGGACAATAAAATTCTAAACTTATCATATTTTTGTTAAACCTTTTTTGAGGTGCTAGAAGACAATAAAACTCAAAAGTTAACATTCCTTAATAAAACCTTCTTGAAGTTGCTATGGGACAATCAAGACAAATTTATTGGTGAAAACCTCTTCTAAGTGCCAATAACTGAGCACAATACTTATTCACTACTTGATGAAAACATTATTGAAGATGATATTGATACAACTGATAATCTAAAACATAATCAGATTACAACATCTCTTAGGTCTAAACCATAAAATAATGTTATGGTCTTATCAAGAACATGTGCAAAAGTCTTAGACCCCACCATAATTAAAATTTTGTTGAATTTAGAATGAACAACATTGTGTGTGACTGAAAGTCTTAATCTTCATTTGTTACCCAATCATTATAAATTTCATTATGAACTAGTATTCTATTACTAAATCAAACCATTTATCTTGTGCTTATCATTATTTACCCCTATTGGTCAAACTTTCATTTACAAAGCTATGAAGACATCTTGTCTTGAAGCTCAAAGGAAATAGAATCAATGACCAATGAATATCAAATCATTATTTAATTTTACATTAGCAAAAGGTTATTGACAAAGTAGCTATTCAAAAGAGATGTGGGCTAACAATTTAAACATTGGACCATTTTGGTTGTATCATTTACTGATCAAAATGAGCATTTCCACATTAATAGGTACAATAAAACCATACTTTTACCATACCTTGTACATAGTTTGAACTACATTGACTTGAGTTTCTTTAGGACTATGTAGGTAGTGCTTAATTTGTATTAGGGTCAGCTAAATCACCCCTTTTCCATGCTCTCACTTTTTTCAAGAAAGTTAAGCCATGCCCTCACCATTTTATGAGTTATAATTCACATGCTCTCATCATTTTTTGATTCACCATTATGTGTATTATTCATTTTAAATAGATGCATTATTATTCATTTTAAATAGATGCATTACTACACCCTTGGATTTTCTTACACTCTCACCATTTTATGAGCTATTCTCATTGAATACTCTCACCATTTTGTGAGACTATTCCCATTTTCCTCTACAAATAAATCATTTTTTCTAGCTCATCATTTTATTATATCCCATATCTTGGGAGAAATGCATTTGTTATGAGGTTCATGTTGGATCTTGCATCTATGGGACTATGTAAGTAGCATCCACTTGCCTAGTGCATCTAGAGTTAGCTTAGCTACCCATTACTTTTCTTATATTCCCCCTATTTTATTTTTTTGTGTCATTATTTCCCTATCGCTTGGGGGAAACCTTGTACCCATAATCCTTGTGTTATACTAGTGTCATTGTTACCTAGCTTAGGGCTCACCCTGTCGCCAAGTGTAACACATGTATTACACATATGTGCACAATTTGTTTTATGTTTGTACTAACATTATGATTAACCATTATTTGTGTATTGTTGTTTGTTTAGATTAATAGACATTCACATTGATTGATTGATTACTTTGTCTTACTATTTAGTTTTTTTATGTGTTTTGCTTATTAGGTTGTTCGCTTGTTTTGAGTATTATGTTTAAATACATTTTGTAAACCTTTTGAGTCTAGCCTTAACTTGGGCTTGACTTGTTTACATTTATATTTGAATTTTTTTATAGCTTGTTTATGTTTTGGTACATTCTTATTCCTAATTAAGTCTTGATAATTCATATCTTGATTTTGAGTTGGTTACATTTTGTATTTGAAACCTCTTTTTATTTGTTTTTTTTTTCAAACATAAATTATTGCAACTTTAGTTTTGGTATTTTATATCATTATATTTAGTTTTAAATATTCACCATTAAACCAGTCCATTTGTAATCAAAATAAAATGTTATTATAGTTTATTCATACTTATGATGCATAATTTCAATTGTAAAAGTAAACATGAAGTGATCCAAGTCTAAAATTTAATGTGACACCAAATAACATCTCTGTAAGTATTATCTTACATATCCACTACCTAAATAGGATATAATAAACATAATTGAACATTGGTCCATATTTATTCTATTCTTCCTTTTTTGTTGTAATTTCTCCCGCTTCTAGGAGAACTACATTAGCCTGAGGTCCATTTGAACTATGTAGGTAGCACTTAGATACATGACGTATCTCAGGTTAGATCAGTCATCCTTATCATATTTTTTCATTATTATTCATGTATTTAGTCTTCCAATCCAATCTCATCATTATTCAATCCTTATATGCCTAGTATGCCTTCTCTTTAATCTCTTTGTGTATCCTTGTATGCCTGGTTATTTGTGTCTTTTTCAATTTTTGAAAAGTCATTAGAACATCACACCTAAATTTTTGATTTATCATTTTTAACTTATGCAATAGTTTATATCCTTGAGCTATGCTTACCAATTTACCCTACCTGGGGCACAATATTTAGACCAATCACCAATCCAATCAGCCCTTCTAGGGCAAAATCAATTATCAGTGGTCAAAATAAGCCCTCTTAAGGTAAAATCAATTTCTCAACTGATCAAATCCACTCTACTGGGGCACATTATTAATTCATTGACCTCCTTTCTCTAAATAAATTATCTCATTTTATTTTTCATCTAATTCCAAGCTCTATAACTTTTGCCCTCATTTTGGCAAATCAAAGTATGCAACTTATTTTGGGATCGATCATTCCCTAAGCCCATAAATTTTGCCCTATTTTGGGTATGTCAAAGTGTTCCACTTCTATTTTGGGATGCATTCTTCCCACTTCCCCCCAGCCTAGGGCCCATTATATTTTATTCTATTTGATCATTGGGAATCAATGCGTGCAAGCATTATCTTATATGGATTTGATCTCATCTATAGGTTAATTTCACTCTTTCTCCTTTTTTTGAGAGTTCATTCCTCTCTTTTATCCGAGTATGCCCTCTTGAGGGGCCATCATGGATCGCTAATTATTTATTCAATCATTACCTTTCAACTTCTTCCTAATGACTTTTTATTCTTTGAAAAATTGTTACTTCAACCAAATGTCTTGATTTGCCTTCTCAAATAGGAGAAAAAATGTAGACATCCAATTCTTATCACTGTTGTTATAAAATTGAAAATATGAATGAAATTATACAACAATGCAAAATCTAGACCAAAATCATTGAAATGCTCTAGTTCATCTACACACATCATGTGCAGGTACCAATTTACACTTATGTGCACCTAAATGGGGAAATGCATTTTATACAATCATTATCTTCTTCTAATTCACTTCTAGTCAAATTTTGACCAAGAAAAATGTCTTGGACCACTAAAATCCTTTGATTCATCATCACATGTACTATACATGTGTTGATTCACATCTATATTATCATAACTAGGATAATATTAAAAATGCCCCTAGTGGGGAAAGATCCAAAGGCTTAAAAACATAATTTTATTAGTCCACCAAACATTTTATTTAATTGAATACATTACAATATATATGAATATAAATCTAACAATAGGGTAGTTATTTTTAACTAGTAACAACTATTAACTCCTAAAAACCCTCGTGTAAAATCACTATGTGATTTGCACATCCTAATAATATATTTTATCTATTTCCTAACATTCACACCCTAGTTCTAACATGGGGTGAGAAATTTAAATGTTGGGTTCAATTGATAATGCATTCAATTACAAACAATCGAATTTTATTAACAAATGCCTTCTTTGACTTATTTGAAGCTTGAAATTTAGAATGGTCTCGACTCAAAAACTAAAGATGACTCTAAACTTTAGATATGACACTGAATTTGACAATAATACTAAAAATGACACACATAAAAAAATATTGATGATACACACGAATGACGATACTAGACTCATGATAAAAATTTGACAAAACACTTATAATCCTATAATAAAAATTTAAATCTAAAACAAAATAAAATTACCATGATTACTTAAAATCTAAACAATATTTAAATATAATTTAAAAATGTGACTATTAATCAAATCTAAATTTAAACATAAAATTAAAAATAAACTTAAAAACTAAAAAAAATACCAAAACTACAAACTTCATAAAATACTTAATTAAATTTATAGACACAATTTAGACTTAATATTAAAAAAATGAAACTAAATTGAAACATTAAAAAAAAAACTTAAACCTAAACTCTAAATACATAATTCAAAACAAATAATACACAATAAATTCAAAACCAAAGACAAAAATATAAAATAAAACAAAATTACAAAATCCAAAACTAAGTTAAAAAAAATTAAAACCACATATTAGCATAAAAATTTAAACTAAAATAAAATGAAATGAAATACATAATAATTAAAGAACTAACCAAAAAATACTACAAATGAATAACAAAACTCTATTATTATCATTATCTACCATTCAGAGTTTGATGGTGACATTGAGGAAGGTGTCATGATAATGGAATGGCAAATTGTGTAGAGAAAACAAACCAAAGAAAATGATGTAGATGTTTGACACCAAGGGGAGAGGACTACATTCTCGATGTGGAGTCTATATCTGGATGCACATTGGCAATTTCCTTCACCACAAGAATGGAATGCCATTCAAAGGAGGATCTGAGGAGAGAGCGAGATGTTATTTAAATGTCATCATTGATTCAAATCTTGAAGGAAGCTGCTAAAATGGTGATCTTGGGTCCAAATGCTAAGAAGATAATCCCAGAGGATTTGTAGGTTTGTTAAATGGAGATAGTATTGATGTCATACCCTAAAAATAGCACTTAAGTGCCTTTTTTTACTACAAAAAACTCCTTGTATTTGTATAATTTCCTAAAACAATTTATGGGTTTTCTTCCCCTCTAAAATATCTTTCCAAAATAATTTAAATCATCTAATTTCATCAAAAAATGAAAAGGATATGATCATTTTCATGAGGCTCTTCCAAATGTTTTTTTAATTTTTTTCTTTACATATGCATCCTCCTTTTTTATTTTCTAGATATTGATAAAAAACAACTTCAAAATAAATATACAGGAAAACAAAAATAAAAGCTAATATATATATATATATATATATATATATATATATATATATATATATATATATATATATATATATATATATATGCATATACATATATACACACACACACACACACACACACACATATAGGAAAACAAAAATAAAAGCTTGTGTGTGTGTGTGTGTGTGTGTGTGTGTGTGTGTGTGTGTGTGTGTGTGTGTGTGTTCATTTCAATTTTTTGGTATGCAAATATGGATAAAATGGTGTGAAAATAGTGGATAGAGGTGAACATAATGGAAGAGGAGAAAATGCAGGTGGGTGGAGAATAATAATTATGCACATGGTCTACACTAAAAATTATTTTCAATGTGCAAGTAGGAGTGATTGATTACTTATATTGTATACACATAATATTTTCTAACGTTTATTGATTAAAGACACTTTGTATCTTACAAGAACCCATCAAATCTCAATCTCACAGAGTGAATGCCTTAAGGGATGCATCAATAAAAGGGTGGGAAGACCATTTGTGCTTCATAAGATTGTTTTCCCTTTTGCCACTTTATATCTACATATGCATCTCGTAAGAACATTAACCCTAAGCTTATTCTTCTCAGCCTTACCCATTCCAATCATTTTCTTTTTTCCATCCTCCTTTTATTTCCTTAATTCCCTTTTGGATGTTTGGTTGTACTAGGTTGACTAGGGTCAACCCTGTATAGTTTAGGGGTATTTTTTACCTTTTGGGTTTGTTAGCCTTTTGGTCGACCTAGCTTAGATCCAGTGAATTATACTTGAAAACATATAGGTTCGACCAGTGTTGACCATGTAAAATTGATATTTTTAAGAGGGTTTAGGGTAAGATCCACCTATATATACAAGTTCATTTCCCACCATTTGTAAAAAGATAAGTGAATAAGAATAAGTACAAATTAAAATATGCTTATTGACCATTCTACTTGAGGAATAAAGCTTAGGGTTCCATACTTTATTTGGAGATACGGATCTTGTCTTGTGGGGAAGTATTTTAGATGCATAGATAGGTTGTGTATCCTATATCTGATTTTTCTATGTTATCTTTACATACCACAATAATATCTTATGAATCACTTTAGCCAAGGGAGAGATTAAGGCTTGACAGGTTCATCTTCAAGGTAAGTATTCCTAATTTTATTTCTACTTTGTAAGAGTCGATAGCTAATAAAGTTATGCTTGTCTTCCTATGCATTAAAATTAAATATATATTGATGTGAGTATATGTCTTCTATGCATGTTTAGTTTAGTTTTGTTTTATTTATATCCCCCACTTTGTACCATAAGATTTGGTGTGCACTAGATTATATTTACTTTCTTGTTTATTAGAATAAGTGAATATTAAACCTTAGAACTCTTTTAGGGTTATTTCATGATTGTGTTAGACTATAGGGTTTGGAACCCTACCTCATATGGTGTATTATGACAAGTGATCCATTAATCATGTCTAGAAGATCTCCATATTGGTCATACTCCCACTTAATAAATGTATTCCCAATCAAAAATGTAGGTATGCTCTATCTTTTATGAGCCAAGATTAATTTATAGACATGATGCATTTATGATTGCATACATTCTGCTGAACTTGATGTGATACTAACCCTTCTAATATTTATTTCACTTTATTTCATTATTTTTATAATTATTTTAATCATATATTTGTCATATTGGACTGACTTTGTTGACCCAATCCTAATCTCTATGTGTAGGTTTTCAAAAATAGGCAACCAAATCAACTTACATAACTTAGGATAGGTTTCTAGACTTCCAGACTTCTA
Organism: Torreya grandis; assembly: GCA_037957365.1. Classification (NCBI taxonomy): domain Eukaryota; kingdom Viridiplantae; phylum Streptophyta; class Pinopsida; order Cupressales; family Taxaceae; genus Torreya; species Torreya grandis. The sequence continues at coordinate 95,952 of JARHVA010011052.1, forward strand.
GTTCATGCTATTAGGTCAACCCAGTCAACCCTATACACTTCCAAGCATCCATATTTAGCTACTAGTTCAACCAAGGTTGATCATATACATTCTAGGAACTCAGTAGCAAGATTCTATAAAGCTTGATTGACCCAATTGACCCAGTTAGTAGAGTTTTCAAGCATATTCCAAAGTTATTGATTAGCAATATTCATTCTTAGCATCTTTGATCCATCAAGGTTCCTTTCTATATCTCTATCTCTTTCTTTTTAATCTTTCTTTTCATAGTTTGCAGTCTTCAAAACTCCCCTTACATAGTCAACTAGATCAACCCTACTGGCCTAGTTTTGTGTTTTATGTGATGTCTAAATAATTGGGTTGATCTTAGCTGACCCTGTTTATTTTTAGACCTTACTTTCATAGTATAAATTTGACCCTATAAACCCTATTCTATATTTTGTGCATATAGTGTCAACACTATACCTTGTTTCAAGTTGGAATTAATTTCTATATGCTAGTAATTAGTTCACACCTTTATTTTATTATTTCTTGCATGCTTAGAATAGTTCACATAGTATAATTAGAGGGTTTTTAATTAACTTTTTAGTTTCATTATTTCTATTTTATGCACACATAGCCAAACAAGCACTTTAACATTTGTCTACCCAAAGCTAACCTACTTGGATTTCATCACCAAGAGGGAAGTTGACTTGATACTCTATTCAAGTATAAATCATGGTTAATGGTATATTCTAGCTAAGAAACTGATACCTTTATCATTATGGCATGTGAAGTGAGGGGGTAGGCCCCAATACCAAGCTTGTATCATTACCACTATAGTCCCCTTTCAACCCAAACTACCTAAAACCATCATTAGATTTCTATCTAGTTCCTTGATTTATAGCCAACTTCCCATCACATTTAAAATCATATTATTAATAATCTAATAAAACTTCTTAGGTTGACTAATTAGTTATCTCTCTACTTTTTAATTTGATTGCTTGCTCTTTGCTCAATTGTTTATGCAAAAACTTGCACTAGCCAGTGTTGGTACAAGGTTTTGTATTGTGTGACTTAATTGAATTGGCCAATGTTGATCTAATTGACTATTTATGTCCATTCAATTCTTACTTTCCTATATTAGCTACAAAAAATATCTTATTTTAGTTCACAACTTATTGCAAACTTTCTTTTCTTTCCTATTTGTTGTACTAGGTCGATCCAATCAATGTTGTACCTTTTTATAGCCTTTTTGCACTATAAAGAATCAACCTAGTCAACCCTATATAGTTTACAACCCCTTTTACCTATTTGTATAGTCTTTATGCACTGTATTGGATTAACCCAATCAACCCTATATAGTTTTATAGTCCCTATTTCTATGCTAGGTTAACCCAATCAGTCATGTACTATTTTAGTCACTTCTTGGTTCTTTGCTTTCTCATGTTTCTTCCTTTCCCTTCATCATGAATTTTTTGTTTAACAATGAGAATGAGTTTCAATAAATAGACATGATGAGCTTTACCAATCCTCATAGGGTCTCCCATAGATAGAGTAGGGCTCCTCTCTTAGATGCTAGTAATGTTCATATTTACACTTTCACAATGAACTATGAGACCCATCCTAATACATATTTGTATCATATTTCTCCTCTTTTCTTAGATGAATAACCTAAGTTAGAATATACTCCCTAAATTCTCTTCTTTATCTCTAAATTTCCTCAACATCGAAGAAAGGATTCTTATACCATTTACAATCTTTTGATTAGTGATCAAGTTGAAGAGCCTCATTCACCTACTCTTACATTCTCAACTAGATTTGGGGGTACCAATTTCTTTGATTCTCATCCTATTATGTCGATTATGACCCCTTTTCATACCATGACCTCTTCTTCTCTAACTTTTTCCACCTCCATGCCTAGTATATCCACTAACATGGTAGGTTTTACATCTAGTGGACCTCTCATAAGATCCATTATCCTTAATCATTCCACCATTGTATCATTTTATACCCAAGTAAATCATGTTTCTAGTGCTTCTTAATCTCAACCATTCACTAGTCCATATTTTTCTACATAAGCAAATTTTTCCACTAATGCATCACACTCTCATAATTCTTCTCAAGTTCCTATCAATACCAATAATGGTGCATAGGACACTAATACTAACACTAATATCAACCCTAATGCTTCTAATAATGATAATCAAACACATCAAATATTATTGCAAAATCTCAATCAAATGAATACATTTCAAACTCATAACACAAATCAAATGATGAGAATGCAAAACCATCTTCTCCACCTTCAATCTCATCCACAACCAACAACTTAGGGCACACATAACCAAAATGTTCCCCCACCTCCTCTTCAAGATTCTCAAGGTAATCTCATTCATCAACCTCTTTTGTTAAAAAAAAATCAAGCATATACAAAATTAACCTATTACTAGTTAAATCTATAACATTGACATATGAGGTTTAACACCTATAATTTTTGGTAATGGATCAACCAATCCTACCCTTCGTCTTAAGACATTTGGAAATATTTATAAGGATTGGGTCAAACTAAACACATTTGTTACTAATAATCTCCTTGTCAAAACCCTCATAGGTGATGCCTTGGATTGTTACAATCAACTTAGACCTCATTCCATTACTAATTTAGAGGATTTAGTAAATTATTTATTTCAATAATTCCAAACTAGTGATCTTTCCAAAAACACTTTGGCCCATTTCATAAATTACAAATAAAACAAAAATGAAACCACTCAATATTTCATTAAAATATGGAAGACTTTTCCAAATAAATGTAAACATAACATGGCTAATGATAATCTTTTCCATTTTTTTACCAATGCCCTTTTCCTAAATTTTAATATCAAGTATGTACTCTCTCTCT
>JARHVA010011053.1:0-80000 GCA_037957365.1 Torreya grandis
TTAAGTTTATAAATTAAGGAGGAATCTTGCACAAATCTTTGAGGTTATTTCATGTATATTACATATTTGAGGTCACCATGAAGAAATAAAGATTCTTGCATATCTAAATTGTGCTTTGGTTATCATAGAAGATGATTGTTAGTCATCAAAATTGGATACAAAACTTAGTGATAATCCAATGAAGACAAATAACCTCAATGGAAACATTAACATCTCTTCCATATTCTATAGTTATAAAAAATAAGGAAATCGAATTCTACTTGTTGGTTAATGAACTAATCATATCTAAACTGAGGGAGAAAATGTAGCCTAAAGTAGACTTATGATTTTGAATATCACTAGCCCATTCTAAATTTATATAACCTATTATGTATTTTATAATGCCCTCTCCATAATTCATATGGAATATATTAGTGTCCCAAATATAATGGGGAATCTTATTAGTTTCATTCTATTAATGCTCATATGGTTCTACATAATATTGGAGACCATGTTCACTGCATATGAAATATCAGGTCTAGTGTGTATAAGTTAGATGATACTGTCAATGAGCTATCAATACAAGGTAACATTAACCAAAGGATATGGACAATCAGCATCAAGCTTAACACTAAATATAAAATGAGTAAGATCTAGCTTATACTCAACCATGTTAAACAATGTCAATACATCAAGAGCATATTTGGATAGTCAAATATTGATCTCAAAGTCAGATTAATAAATTTCAATCTTGATGAAATAATACACAAGCCCAATTTAGTCATTAAGAACCCAACAAACAAAGTAGTTTTAAAATACGTAATGGTGGATAAAGAACTCCCTATGATCAATATGTCATAAACATAGAGAACCATACTCAATAGTGAATTATCACATTGCAAAATATAGACATTTAGATTAGAATGACATTTGATGAACCTAACTGAAATAATAAAGGAGTCCATCTTGGCATACCAATCTTGAAGAGTTTATTTTAGGCCATAGATAGATTTGTCAAGTTTATAAATTAAGGAGGAATATTTCACAAATATTTGAGGTTATTTCATGTATATTACATATTTGAGGTCACCATGAAGAAATAAAGATTCTTGCATATCTAAATTGTGCTTTGGTTATCATAGAAGATGATTGTTAGTCATCAAAATTGGATACAAAACTTAGTGAGAATCCAATGAAGACAAATAACCTCAATGGAATCATTAACATCTCTTCCATATTCTATAGTTATAAAAAATAAGGAAATCAAATTCGACTTCTTGTTTAATGAACTAATCATATCTAAACTGAGGGAGAAAATGTAGCCTAAAGTAGACTTATGATTTTGAATATCACTAGCCCATTCTGAATTTATATAGCCTATTATGTATTTTACGATGCTCTCTCCATAATGCATATGGAATATATTAGAGTCCTAAATATAATGGGGAATCTTATTAGTTTCTTTCTATTATTGCTCATATGGTTCGTACATAATACTTGAGACCATGTTCACTGCATATGAAATATCAGGTCTAGTGTGTATAAGCTAGATGATACTGTCAATGAGCTATCAATACAAGGTAACATCAACCAAAGGATATGGACAATCAGAATCAAGCTTAACACTAGATAGAAAATGAGTAAGATATAGCTTATACTCAACCATGTTAAACCATATAAATACATCAAGAGCATATTTGGATAGTCAAATATTTATCTCAAAGTCAGATTAATAAATTTCAATCCTGATGAAATAATACACAAGCCCAATTTAGTCATTAGGAACCCAACAAACAAAGTAATTTTAAAATACGCAATGGTGGATAAAGAACTCCCTATGATCAATATGTCATAAACATAGAGAACCATAATCAACAGTGAATTATCACATTGTAAAATATAGACATTTAGATTAGAATGACATTTGATGAAGCCAACTGAAAGAATAAAGGAGTCCATCTTGGCATACCAATCTTGAAGAGTTTATTTTAGGCCATAGATAGATTTGTTAAGTTTATAAATTAAGGAGGAATATTTCACAAATATTTGAGGTTATTTCATGTATATTACATATTTGAGGTCACCATGAAGAAATAAAGATTCTTGCATATCTAAATTATTGATGAACCTATTGTTGAAGAACCTCCATTTGATATAGATTCAAATATCAACCTTGCATATCTAAGTTTCAAATATACTATATAAATCTACATTTACATACAATTATAGATTAAATACTTATGAATATGCATATGATATAGATTCATACAGAATATACTACTTTTAAAATTCTAGGGGCATAACACAGATTCATGCCATATTTTGAATAAAATTTATTAATTTCTATTTGTGAACATGGTAGGGAGATAGATGACATATATTTTATTTTAACCATGTATTTAGGAACTAAGTGAAAATTTAATATAAATCCATCTGTAATGGTGAATTTAATTAAAGTTCATAAAGGATAACTTGGAGATATTGCACCCATTAACACTATATCATAAAAATCCTTTATGAATTCCAACCCATTTCATGTCTTGGGGTTACAAATACCAGTAGTTTAAATTATGGTTTATGCATCCATCAATGAATGTTATTCATTTTATATGTATAAAATTCAAATTGGAACTTAATCACCATCAATTATCCATTTTAAATAGAAGATCAAATTTATCCAAACAAAGTAACTAATATATCTAACACATTGGGGATTTTTCATCCCTCAATGGTTATATATATAACATTGAATACTTGAAATCTAATATGTTTTCTTAGCAAGGAAATTAATAGATGATACAGTTCCCTTCTTCTCCATGGTGATCAGCTCAACTCTTGACCCATGACATTCATATTTATCCATAACAAGTATAAAGTCTATTTTATGGTTGTATTTTTTTTTAATTTAGTATAAATCACATCTAATTAAATACATATCATTTTTCATGAACACATTGGATTGTCATGACATGTGATAAGTCTAAAAAAAATCATCTACACAATTTTTCATTGTCTTTTCCATTTCATCTAGTATTTTTAGCTTCATTAAAATGTTAGATTAAAAGAGGAAAATGTAGACACCCTAATTTGGCTCAACACTTGTTTTAAAATATTCTTAACCACTTTCTAATATAGATTTTAGTTATGAATTAATGACTTAATGATACATGTCTTTTAGTCCCTCACTTATTAATTTATGAATTTATATGTGTTTATGACCCTACTTTGATGCTCGTATTTCGTAAAACATATTTTAAAATAAATATTTATAAACCCCTTTGTCATCTTAAGGTTATTTTGAGCATGGGAAAGGATAAAAGACAAATCCTGTATCTTGTTCTATATCTTTTTCCCTTCCCAATAATCTTATCCTTTGATAATTTTATATCTCTTTGGAAACTTTTCCCCTTTCTAACCAGTTCTTTTGAGTCTCCTCTAAGGTATTTTTCATCCTCCATGTGTGAAACGAACTTTCTAATACAAAATATAAGAGATTCACAGTCCCCCTCCCCACTACCTCCCTCCCCCCCCCCCCCCCCCCCCCCCCCCCCACACACACACACACGTACACAATGTTTTAGAAGGCATTTACAGCAGGCACTCTAACATTTTAAAAATATATAGAAAGTTATACACTTATATCATTGAATTACTAGATATATATTTGAAAAACTAATACATTTGAAATATTTTTCCAAGGATAACATATGTAAAAGTGAATTTATATCTTCCTATCACCATTTCACATATACATGTAAATGGGAGAACTACATTTGAATTATATCCCTCTTTGGAGAACTGTAAATGTAATGTAGTGCTTCTCATTTCAAAGGAAAATTTTCAAACTTAGTCTAATGCATTTTTATTGCCTAATTCCCCCACCTATTTGATGTCTCAAGGGTTTGTGCATAAAACTAGATTTTTATATTTTAGGGGTTCACATGAGTGGAAAACTATTTAAAAATGTGAAATGGAACATTATATAAGAATCCATAAAATTCAAGAAATTTTTAGCATCTCATTTTCAAAGAATCATTCTACCTATAGAGGTAAAAATCATGTATCATTGTTATCCTATTTTGGCCAAACTTTTACCACAAAAAAATAAAATTCTAGTTTTAAAAAACAAATTTCCCACAAAGAAAACATTAACCCATAGGGGATAAGATAATTTTATGATTTTATCCTAAGTATATTGATCCTATTTGAAATCTAAAATCACATATCATTTTTGATAAATTAATTTAGTATATGGATAGGATCAGCCCATAAGGCTCAATAAAGACTTCCATTATTTTCTTATTTCTGATGATATTATCCCTTACAAAAAAATGGCCACTATATCCAGAAACAAAAAATCTATAGTTAATACACAAAACTTCCAATCATCATCCTAGAAAGATCAAAGAAGTGTGACAAATAAGATAAGTCTCTCTCTAACCTCAAACATTTGTAGATGACACTTGTATAACTTTCATTTTGAAATCATAGTTGTCAAATCATATTTTATGTTTCTTCTAATAACTCATAGTTAGCTTATATTATATTAGTTTATATCTAATTAAAATATAAATATTTCAATAATCTAATATTAGATAGAACAAAAAATTAAAGTGAATGGATAAAGGATATAAAATTGATCAATTCTATCACATGTGTAAAAATTAGGATAAAACAATGATGATGGAAAATAAAAGCTATGGACAGTCAATTTAAGATATTATTTATTAATTGAATGATTTCTTCTTTTTATAATATTTTAAATTTAAAAAGTATTAACTAATGATCCCATCAAGAAGATTTCATAATAAATATTTATAATGTAATATTTAAGGATCACCTATCATCGATGGATTTTTATATATAGATGATTAATCAAAAAAATCATGTGTTGTAATGAAACTACTTATGTAATATAGTGTGGGAGATAAGTAGCTCTAGGGTATTTATCAGTGTCTTCTAAATGTTGTGATCTTTTATGGATATTAATTTTTTTTAATGTATCACCACTTTAGAATATGTTTCATACGATGGTTCCCTTTTTGAGTTTAGCACCTTTTTATGATATGATACATATGTTTGCAATGATTGGTTTTTTAGAATTTTATTTCTTTTTTGAATTGGCTACATAGAAATATTTTGCATAGGCATAAAAAAAGCTTTGATTTGTTCAAGAACATATGCATCAATTACCTATGGGGGTGGATGATTTGGATGATGTAACATAGATTTTAAAGGTTAATCATATCTAATTCATAATCTTAGGACCACTTAATTGCTATATATATATATATATATATATATATATATATATATATATATATATATATATATATATATTCAACAAGGTGTTTGTGATTGAAACATTCATTAGTAGAATGTTTGTTATTTTTTGGTAATCATAATATGCATTGATATAGAATGATTTATGTTTAGGTATACACATGTTAACCTATAATAGTGGTGGTAGAGTAATTTTGATGCATCCCACACATGAATAAGATTATTTTTTAACTTTAAAATTTTCATTTGGATCATTAAAACTATTCCAAATTGATTTTCTAACTTTGTTTTGCCAATTTTTGTTTGCTACAAGTTTACACAGTAATTAACGTTGGTTAGTAAAACTGAGATCAGTTTGATAGTTATCATCGATCACATTGTTATAACTTGTTGGTTAGATAACCATCATTGATTAGTCAATGTAATCAATGTTAGTTATATAACCGATGTTGGTCACTGTGTTTTTCTTAAAAAATAGATTTGAGATCCCTTTTTTTAAAGTTCATTGTTTCAAACATAAAAGAGATTCAAGGCTAAAGGACATACTAATGTTTTAGTTATAAAACCAAGCTTCAAATTTAATAAAAACTTGTTTTATATCACCTTTTACATGCTTAAAAATCAATTACGAGCCTTGTTTTGGTGTTTAACAAAAAAATTAGGTGTTTATGGTGAATGTTTTCAAAGTTTGAAACTAAGACCAAGGGTTCAAATGAAAACCACCTTTTTTTCCATTTGGGCTTAAAAATAATCTCACCTTTTCAATTTTTTTGTATTCACTTAGTTATTTAGATTAAATTTTTGTTTGGTAAAAAGAGGGATGTTGCATGTATGCTCTTCAATTTGTCCCCTTTAGGGAACTATTGGAATCAAAAGTGCCATTGCTATTGAAAATAGCCTAGTCTAAAGATTAGAAAGAAAGTTATCTAAATCACTCTCCAAAAACTCATCAAAGTTTTGGTGATCTTGAAAATTACCCGAATGTCTTTCTGCTTTCATGTTTTCTTTATTTTTATGCAAACTTGGCTTGTGAGGGGGACTTCATTACTTCCTACAAGTTCTTTAGGGAAGCTTTGATCCAAGGTTTCATCTCCTAGCGTGAATTAATTTGGATCCTAATTGGAGTTACACATGGGACATATCTACATTTGGACATCACACTGCTCTAAGCGAACAATAGGATGTAGTGGTTGTAAAAAGGACTAGACCTTTTTACAACTAGCCAATGGCACGGTTACCCAATTTTTGTGCTTGTCTTTTACGTCATTTGAGATGAAATTCATTGTGCAATTAATTCCTCCAAGATACATTCAAATCTCGATAGATTAGTCAACCCCACATTTAATACACTTGCTAGGATTTGGATGATTATACTTAGTGTATTTTGGTCATTTATATTACTTGGTGTTTTGAGAGTAAAACTTGTTTATTTGTTCATAAGCCATATCAAAACAATGTATTTGAGCTAAGAAGGGTAGCTTTATGCTGTCCAAATCATGGCAAATCTTTTTTGCCTTTAATCTTTGAAACATAATAATTGACCACATCAATCAAGCATGCTTACACCATTAGGATGCTAAATTTATTTCAATAACTTGTTTACCATTGTATCAAAAACCATTTGTTTCAAACCATGTCATGTATACCATTTGGACCTTGTTTATGCATCCTTATGTTGTATGCTTTGTCTAGCTTGTTTGGTCCAACCCTAGTCTTTAACATTGCATTTTCAATTAACTTTGTCAATTTTAGATCCAAAAATTGATTGATTTATGTTTAGGCCTCAATTTATGGGGTTGGTACACAAATATTTTTCTTTTGAGTTGCATAGCTTCGGTTAAATGATTACCCAATTTTGAACAATATCGATTTTTTGTTTGTTTGAGTGCCTACTATCATTAGTTTTTGTGAAATTGTTTGGGAAAACATAACCTTTCTTCAAAAACCTTTGATGTTATACCTTTGACGTTAGGTTGTCTTATGTAAAATATTTGAAAAACTACTTTTGAGATGTAGCTTCACCCTTTCAACCAAGGTTGAACCTTTTGTCTTTTAAACATCACTTTTCAAAGTTTAGAAAACTTTAAGTCTTTCTATTTTTAGATCTTTCTTCATTAAATGCAGATATGTCTAGCTACACTTATGGTGCAATCATGGATAATCCAACTTATGATAGAATGGCTAACAAAATGACTTTTATGACATTAGTTAAGACCCCTATGGTGACAATATGGTTTTTGAGATAGATTTTTATCAACCTCAAAAAAATAAGTCATGGGAACAAAATCAAGATCCAACTTATGATCCAACTCATGATTGGAATGATTGGGTTTTTCAGGAAGATTTGGATGCTTTGGCTTGTGTAAGTAATCTAACTCCATAAAATACCAAGATCACCATTTTAGGATTTCCTCCTTTTGTTTGCATGAGTAACCAAACTAAGAAGTGTCTAGTTATTACCATTTTAGGACCTCTTCCTTTGGTTTGCAAAAGCAGCCAAACTAAGAAGTGTCTAGTTGTTACCATTCTTGGCCCATCACTAGTTTTTGATGAACCTATTGTTGAAGAACCTCCATTTTATGAACCAATTATTTATAATACCTTCTTCAATAGTCTAATATTTTAGGAGTCCATTATTGAACCACAAACTATTGCTCCCACTAAACCAAATGTTCCCCACTTCAGAAATTTTATGTCAATCTTTGAGCCTAAAAAAGAACCATTACCTCTTGAAAAGCCATCTTATGAGGATCAAAATGTGTTAAAAATTCATCTTTTAGAACCAATGGTGAACTAAAACCAACATGTTATTATTGAAACACCCATTTCTGACAAGATAAACTGTTATAAGTTACCTATTCATACATTACCTATTTTTAAAGAGCTTCATCTATTTAGCAATCCAGTCTTGATAGAGTTGTCTCTTAATATTTTCCCACTCATTGAGGAGTCTCACTTTGCCAGGCATGATTTTGTTAAGTCATCCCTTGAGTGGTTCCCTCTTTTTGAGGGGATTCACTTAGATAAGTCAGTCTATGTTGAACCCTTCGAAGATTAATTGGTTTTTATTAAGCCTATTATACCATCACATGCCATTACTTTTCAAAAATTTAACATTCAACATAGCATTATCAAAACAACCATATCAGATGAAAAATCAATATTAGAGTCAAGTTATATTTTTTTAACCAACATTAGATTTAGCATCAGAAATAGAATCAAAATTAGATGTGAAATCAGAGTTAAAAATAGATTATAGTATTAGTTGTTACAACATTGGTTACAATTTCCTTGTAGATCAATTTGAATAAATTTGTGATCCTTATACAACTTTTGAGGATGACTACTTCAGCATCGACATAAGTTCTCCTAATATCATCTATGAGGATTGTGCTACCTTTCACCATCTCATTATTACCACCCAATATAGCCACTATATTGACATTCCACCTCCCATAAGTGTCGATAAGGACCAACAGAATCACACTTTGTTAAACTGCATTCATGACAACATATCATTTGCAGAATATCAAGGGGATCAAGACCACATTCATTTAGAAGAAGAATAATCTCCTAGTGAAACCTTTTCAGAGGTACTAAGGGATAAGAAAAGATAAAAATCAACATCTTTTAGTGACACCTTTTTGAAGGCTCTAGAAGATAATCAAAGTCAAATGTTAACATCTCTTTGTGAAACCTTCTTCGAGGCACTATGGGATGATCAAAACAAATTCATTGCTTAAAACCTCATCGGGGCATCAATAGATGAGCATAAAAGTTCTTCATTGTTTACTGAAGATAATATCAAAGATCAAATCAAAATAACTTCCAATATACAACATAATTAGATGGTATCTACTCTCAAGATCAAGCAACAAAACAATATAATGGTCCTATCAAGAGCATCTTCAGAGGTCTTCTGCACTACCACAACAAAAATTATGTCAAATCTTGCATCAACAACATTACATTTGACTGAAAGTCCTAGTATCCATTTGTTTCTAATTTATTATACATTCCATTATCAACCACCAATTTATCACCCACTTATCTCATTTATCCTATCATTATTTACCATCACTAAAAACACTTTCCTTTATCAAGGTTATAATGATATCTTGTCTCAATGTTTGAAGGAACTAGAATCAATGATCTACGAAGATCATGAACATATTATTGAGATCTAGATCAACAACAAGTTCTTAATAGAGTAACTATTTTGAATGGGTGTTGGATAACAACTTATATATATGATCATTTTTGTTGCCTCACATATTGACTAGGACATGCATCTCCTTGTCAACAAGAGCAACAAAATAATTTTTTCATATACCATTCACCCATTTGCCATTACCATGCCGCATCTCTTGCAGACAAATTTGTATACCCTTTTTAGGCATTATTATAATATTGAGATCCATGAGCCATGTCATTTGAACTACATTGACTTGGGGTCCTTCACGACTATGTAGGTAGTGCTCTATTTTTATTGAGGTCAGCTCAATCACCTTTTTTCCATGCTCTTGTCATTTTGTGATTAATTGGTAATTTTGATTTATTTCACCATTTTTTGAGCAATATGATCCAATCATTGCTTGGGGAAAACTATGTTGCCACTATATCCAATTTTCTTTTGATAATTTCATTACACCATTCTTATTATACCATTTCTTTACTATTGACCAAGGATTGTTTTTAGTCATCTTATTTATCCCATTTTGATCTTAGTTCCTTTGGTTCATCCTGCACCTTTTGTGGGGGATTCTAATCTAGTTTCAATAGTTTTTGAATTCAGTGTTGAAGAATAGTCTATGAACATAGTGTGACATTTTATATGTCAAGTTATCTTTCATCTGTAATCTTATTTGGTATCACTGATTATAATAACCTATGGGCAAATCAATATTATTTTGATACCCCTTATTATAGCTACCTTTGGGAAAATTAGTATTATGACATTGTTTCCTAATTATAACCACTTGTGGGTAAATTAGGTGTAATGCCTTTTTATCATGCATTTGCACAACATCTGGTCATTGATATTATCATTTTTCTTGTCATTCACCTTTGTTTGTGAACTTATTCTGACCTAGTCATTTTTTCATCACCTTTTGTGTGGATAGAATTACTATGACTTGAGATTATTTTGGAGTTATATAAGCCATGCTCGATTCATGTTAATGCCAACTTAGTCCCTCATATCATATGCTCTCATCATATTGTGAGCATTTTAAGTTGGTGCACTCTCACCATTTCATGAGCTAGATCATTATGTATCTCTTAATCCTCAATTGATTTGAGATACCTAGAAAATTTTAAAAACATTCATAAAACCGTTCAAAAACTTAAAAAAAAATTAGGTGTTTATTTGATTGTTGTTTGTTGTCTGGTCTTTTATTTTCCTTTTTGGTCTTACTTCTTTGTTTTATTTTTCCAAGTACACCTTGATGGTCCACATAGATCTTGATTATTCATATCTTGGTCTCATGTCATTAAGACATTCTTGTTTTTTATTTTTAAGAATTTTTGTTCCTACTTAAGTCTTCATTGATCATGTCTTGATTTCAAGCTAGGTTCATTTATGTTTATCTTTTTCTTTGTCTTTTCTTTTTTATTTAAATGTAAATCACTATAACTCTAGTTTTGGTCATTATTTTACCATTATCCTTAGTTATAGCTATTCCCATTTAAACTAGCTCAGTTTAATTAGAATCTTATATCATTTTAAGTTATTCATACTTATGATGCCTACTTTCTTTTGATATATCAATCACTTTATGTTTAAGTCTCAACGTCTTAATGTCAACATCAGTGCCGATGAATGATTCTCAAGAATACTTTGAAAAACATAGGCTCGTGATGTGGAATTAGGCTTCTAGATTACATGCATTTTAGGCTTCTTTATCTATGCTTAGACATGCATCTCTTTGCATACATTATAAGCCTAATCAAATTCTTGGTGTATTTCTCATTTTTCCTCATTCTATTCTCTCCCAAACATGGGTGAACTACATTGGGTTGAAGTTCATGTTGGAATATGAGTCCATAGAACTATGTAGGCAACACTCAATTTCTATTGAGGTAAGCTCAACTATCTCTATTCTTATTTTCATCTCTCTCATCACTTTATGCATTTTCATATGCTTAGTTTTATATTGTTTTCTAAGCCATTACACCATTGCATGTACATTTGCACCTGCTCAGTTTAACCTATCTTTTTGGTTATATCCTTGTGATATTTTTTCTTGTCAATTACCCTTGTTGGGGCCCAACATCTAAACCATGTCTGAATAAAATCAGCTCTACAGGGGAAAAATCATTATTTATTCTTTATCAATGATCAAAATTTTCCCTACTAGGGTAAAACTCTTCTATCATGAACACATTTGCTCTACTAGAGTACTTATTATTATATTCTCTTTAGATACCCAATTATATTGGTGCTTTCCTTATTTAATCAGAATGTTCTCTCTTTTCCTCTAATTCCAAGCTCTTGACATTAAAGCCCATGATGGTAATATTTTATTGTGCAACTTATCTCAAGATTGATCAATGTCCTAAGGGTGTAACTTGTACTCTCAAATTGGGTAAATTTAAAGTGTGTCCCTTACATTTATTAATTTTATCTCTCCAATTCCCCCAATTTCTATGGCCTATTATACTCCTAACTGTATTTTGATCATTGATGTTAATCACATGTGCAAGCATTAGATCATCTGGATGTCATATATTCCCTAGGTTAATCTCTCACTTTCTCTCTCTTTTTGAGATTTCATCCTAGTATGTTCTATAGAGGGGGCATCATGGGTCTATTCCAATTTCTTCTTGACAGCTCATTTCTTTGAAAAGACATTTATTCACCTAAATGTCTCTCTACGCCTTCTCAAATAGGGGCAAAATGTAGACATATAATTCCTAACACTATTTGTGTTGAAATTATCAATCTCAATCAAATTTCAATCACTCAAATGTGCATTTTAAGTAAAAAATCCATAAAACACACTAAATGGTTTGAACTTGTCACTTATAAGTTCCATTTTAGGTCAAAGTATCCCTAAATAGGGCAATGCATTTTATGGGTGAGCTAACATTAATCAAATCATTTTGATTCAAAACAACAAATTTACCATTTAGAGCCATGGATCACCTTTTTCTTCTAATTCATTGGTACACATCATGTACCTTTGTTAGTTAGTGTTGGTAACATCCAAAATGAGAATATAGCTCCAACACATCTAACATCACCTTCCAGTTCCTCTCTAGTCAAATTATGATCTAGGAATATGACTTTCTGACCATTTTGGTTAATTATGCATCAATTTCCAAAGAATATCACTAAACTTGATTAAACATACTTAAGTTAGTTAATCCAATTTAAGGTATTAAGTAAAAATTCCATAGATCTTTTTGAATATCTCATTATTGGAAATTGATTTAAAATATATGCATCATGTAGTGACATCATCTATGGGGTGCCATCCATGAAGCCATAAGTGCATAAAATATCAATAATATGTATCACCCATCATATTTAATTCCTCCCATGCCTCTTTAATGCTTATTTAATTTTAGGATATTTACGAGTTTAATTCCAAATATTAGGATTATCCATGGCCACACATCTCAATCTTGAGATGGACGGCCATGGTTGATCTTGACCAATCTCAAAATTCTATAAATAGAGAGGCCATGGACATGAATTTTAAGCTTGAATATTAAAAAGTTATATTATTAAATTATTTCCACAATCCTTTGCATTTGATCATTGATTTTGTTTGCAATATTCATTGATAGGCTAGTTTAGTGATTTAGAATTGTGAGTCTAGGTTTTATGGATTGTTCTTGAGAAATTGGAGGATTTTTCCACCTTTGTTGACAAATACAAGGATGTTTGATCAAGGGAGAACATTCTTTTGATCCACATGGGTATGGTGAATCCATTTGAGAACGTAATATGATTTTGCTTTCTTTTATTTTATTTCTTGCTATCTTTTATAATTCTCATAGGAATAAATAGGCTTAGCTAGTTAGTTAGTTATTTATGTAATTTTAATTATTTATGGACTAATGATTAACTAAATTGCTTTTTAATCCTCTCTACAGTAACAATTGTAGCAATTTATGAAGTAGATGTGGTAATATCTAAAATTGTATTCTTGGTTGTTCTAATAGGAAAATCTTGTTTGAAGGCTGAGATAAAGCATTGAATCCTTTGTATCCATTTTAAAATATTTTAGATTATCCTTCAATTATGGTTTTATTTGAAACATCATTTTTGAAGTTTATTTAGATGTATTTGCATATTTGATCTTGTTTGAATAGATAATTTTGTCATCTGTTTTTCTTAGTGAATGCCAAATTTCATGAAAATGATTGAATCACACAAAGATGAAATTAATATTTATTTTAATATCTATTCTAATTTAACATCATTCAAGGTGTTAGTAATTTTTACAATAATGTTATTGTAATGAATTACATAGCCACTGGTAGGTCCTTTCTTAAGTTTAGTCACTTGGTCATAAGAGGGGTTTTTATAAATGTTGATAAAAAATGCTTTATAAACTTATCTACTAATGACATAAATGTATTTAAAAAAATAATATGTTAGTCATAAAACCAAATCAACAATTAATAATTTAATTTTCTAGGAAAAAATTAATTAGAAACTTGTAATAAAAATAATAATCCAAACATACCTCATGAAATTAGAAATACATAATCTAACATCTCATTTAAATTCATAAAATACAAATATGTAAGCTAAAAATCATATATGTACAGGATATTATTTAATATTAGGTGACAGTATATTATGAAGAAAGGTTTATGAATGCATAATTTGGCTAGTTTTTGGTATACCTTGATCTAGCTACATCACCTTAAAATATGTAACAACATGTATGGTAGGGTTTATAATAGGTTGATTGATAGTAATAATATAATCATTTTATTTTTAATATTCAATAGTGTGACTATGTTTATCATGTTAAGTTTGAGGTACAATTAATCCCCTTAAGGTAATATTTCTTTTGGATAGGTATCAAGTTATTCACTAAATCCTTTCCATCAATAGGATCAAGAATTTTTGTTTTATTAGACTTTGACTCACATGTCTTCTCAATTTCTATGGTGATAATATTAAGAGAAATAGGATGTATAGTAATTAATATATAATATTTAATGTATGAATAATTTTATTCCAATGTCATACTTTATTTTACACAATATTTCATTAATGGTGATTTTGTTTTAGCACATGATTTAATTCATTTTATTACATGTGTGTTAATGATATTCCTTACTATGTGACAAAAACATACAATAAAATCTATTAGATATTAAATCTAAAATTATCCATCCAATATACCCATAAATTCTTTGCAAATTGACAAGAAAGCCAAAATATAAATTATTGGTAAAAATAAAAAAAATGTGCATGGAGATTAGAAAATTTCCCTAAAATACAAGATAAAAATAAAGTGAGTTTCATTTTAGGTATCATATCTAAATTCAAAATGCTTTTGACTTTAGTGTTTCAAACCAAATCATCAATATTGGTGATTTGGCAATAGTTTTGCTTACTAGTTTGATGGAGGAGGTGACCCTTGCTTAGGTTCAACCCAACAGATTCTATAGAGCCATGATGGAGCCTTATTAATATAAAATTTCAAACCTAATCATGAGGTGTATGTTTTGGTTCCTAGATAAACAAATGAGGTATCCATGTTTGAGGTTTCAACTTAGTAAATCAAACCTATAGGCCTAAAAGATGTGTGCATAGTTTAGTAGATAAAATAGATGGTTTTTAGGAATGAAGATGTTAAGAGTAAAATATAAGGGAAATGAATGAATACCATCAAGAGGAAGGAGGCCTTAGAGGAATAAATAGGAAAAAAATATTGGGTGGTGTTTCTAGCAATGGAGGATAACCTGACCATGAAGCCAACATGGGATCTTGATGGATTTAAATATTTTTAAAATAAGTGAAGGTAGAAGGATGATCCAAAATCCTTCACTAAAGTGGTTTTACAATCAAGTAAAACTAAGTCTATGGTTAAACAATTAAATAAATCTAAAATAAACCCTTCTATTTATTTATAAGAGTAAGTGATGAAGGAATTATTCGATACTAAAGGATCATTTACATCAAGAGGAGTCATCTATCAATTCAATATCCTCTAACCAATAATTTTAGACACTCATACCTAGATCAAAGAGATTGGGCGACCACATTTGAAAATTAAAATTGAAATATAAAGTATCATAAAAAGCATATTTATTATGGTTTTTCATCTCATTTTAGACATAAATATGATATTCAATCATTTTTAATAATGTGTTGAGGATCATAATGTCCTTCTAATAAAATGTTACCATCCATTTTTACACCTTCATTATTAAACCTTCAAAACTAGCCCAATCTAGCTGAGACTATTGGACCTTATTATTTAGTTTTTGTGAAGTTTCATGCCTCAAATCAATCAAGATATCTTTTGGATAATTTCTATTTACAGACTCTTCAAATTCATTTTTTTTCATACGATGTATGCTCGCATATTTACTATCATAGGTATTTAATTATAACTTCTAATTTTTTTTTAAATGAAAGTTAATGAATGGTACTAGAGGCAATATATTAACTACAAGGGTTACCCTTTAGAAGTTGTAGATGATTTGAAATACTACATTCATCTTTAGCATATAGTGTATTCAAAATATAGGTGAAAAAAAATGGATAAAAATAATTCCTTCCTCAAATTCTAACTATGGAAGAAATTGGAGAACCTTAGAGTGAAGATTTTGAGTTTTTAGTGGATGTTTCACCTAGAACTAGAGAGGAGGAATCCACCACAATGGAAGATTTGGAGGAATAATTTGGAAATGATTGTTGCGATGAAAGAGGCTCATTAAAAACTTGATTCCATTCTTTCTAAGGTAAAGATGATTGATTTCATCCCATTATCTTGTTATAAGTTTGCATACCCTTTTGTTGAGATCAGGGGGATGGGGATAGGAAGGATCGGATGGTGGTACAAAATAAAAGAAATGGAAATCTTTAAAAGGCACATGAAATAACCAATACAACCATACAATCTCATAAAGGAGAGAAAGAGATGGAGGACCATAGGTGGGACCATGTCAACTGACTATTTTATTGTTCTTTGACAACTTGCAGGGTTTTTGGTTGGTTTGTTTCACTTATCAAGTCTTAGTTTGATGGCAAATTGTTAATATTTAGATCTTATTTTTGTTACATTAGATGTTGAGATAGCGGGTTTCTTTATTGATTATTTGTTAAAGGCGTTTATCTAAAGTTAAGTAGTTTAATTGAAGGTCATTTAGTTGTTAGCAGACTATTCATAGTTTTGTTTCAAGTTTCTTGCAAGTAGAGGCATCTCAAGTGAGCGTGTTTTTTAAATTTTTTCTCCATTATCTTAGGTTATGAGTTCTTTATAAAACCTATGTACTTACACACATCTTAAAAAAATAGGTTAAAATAAATTTATTTTATTGTCATATATTAAATATGTGGTTGAAAGAATTTTGTGTCAGATACTAGATCAAATTTCTAAAGAAATTTGGTTTACTATCATATGTTTAGGAATTAATCTAAGCCCTAAGATAATATGTTTTAAATAAATAATGAGTAAAAATTGGGGGATCATCAATATGTTTTTATGTAGTTTAGAATTACAATTTTTATTAACTCTAATTAAGATACAATTAATATAAATGTAACAAAAATTGTAAATAAATCTAAACTATTTGAATAAATCATGATGTATTAAATCTACAAAGCTAGAATGAAGGAAAATAGTAAACTATGGGAATGATGAAGAAAATAATAAGACGTGTGTGTGTGTGTGTGTGAGATCACAACCTATGACTAATAACTTAGTGGAAATTCACAAATAGATTTGCTTTTGCACATGCAACTGAAATAAAAGTTGTCACTAATGAAGGTCAAGATCAACTAGAATGGTATATGATTTCCCAACACTATATTCCTCTACTAGTCAATTATGTCATGTATTTAAAAATTAGTACAATAAGGGTATTGTCACTTTAAAATACTTGAAATACTCATGTGTTTGTAAATTTGACCTTCAATTGTGTAAAACTAACCTACAAATGACTTCATCAAAGATGTAACCTTAATAGGGCTTATAATACCTTAAAAACTATAAAATGAGATGGCATATTTAATGGGATGAGCTGATCCAAATCACCCTTATTATTATTGAGTTATTCCTATGAATATAATAATTCATTGAGGGAAACAAAACTCACATAATTATCCCACCTACAATACTTTGTGCAATAGTGATCCTTTGCTTACATGTATAAATCTAGAGATGGATTGAATACTTTATAATGTTCTACTTGATTTGGATAAAATAATATATTTTTCTTAGATAAATGTCACTTCAAGTGAATATAATTAAATTTGGGAAGAATGGATAATATTTTTTTAATGTGAAATAATTTAACTGTGTTTGAATATTGACATTTCCATCTGATAGAACATGTTGCATAGATGTGCCTTTATAGCAATCTAAAAGTGGAAATCCCCATGCTACATATCCTAAAAATATAAACCAACATGTAAAAGATGTGTTAAAAATGAAAAATAATCGTTAACTGGTTAAAGGATAGGATGTTCCCAGAGGGTCAAGACTAACTACCACTATTGTCTCATTTTTGTTGATTTTGTCTTAGATGGGCAACAATTCAAATCAAGGATTTGGGATGTCCATACATATCTTTAGAGAGGTTTTACCAACAAAGATCATTATTCTATGCATGTGAAAAAAATTAAAAATGGATATGTATATACAATTGCTTAGAATAGAGTGAAGTGGGAAAATAGGTCCAAATTAAATGCTCAAATCAATTAAAGTAAAATTGGTCCAAAAATAACATTATCAAGCATCCATGTGTTGAGATAAATTATAGCGTGAACTTATATTTAGTGTGAGTATAAATAAGTGAATAATAATAAAATATGATTTTAAGTGATTTGTTATGCAAATCACAAAGATATATCAAGAGATTATAGGTTGTGTGTAATATAGTGAGTTGTTAGAACAACTCATTTATTTTGAGTGGTTATAAGACATCTCCTATAAAAGTGTAAACCTTATTATTGGGTAATGTTGAATTGTGAATGATAGATTACAAATACATCTATGTTTTGAGCCTTCATATCTTCACCATTATGGGGTAATTCCCAACATTAGTATAAAAACAAATTCCCCCTTGGACCTGTCTACAAATTCAGATCTTGATCATAACAATATTTTTAGTGTAAACTATATCCAAAAATCTTATCATTCAATATATCTTCCTTTTGTTTGTCAATGATAATGCAATGTAGAACAGTGCAAATTCCTTTTACAATATGTAAGATGTTTATCAAAAACATATATCTCTATTTTTATAATGTTTTTTAATTGCCAGCTATACAAGTTAATTAATATCCATTTTCAGGGCGTAATCTTATGAGATTCGAATTTGGTATAAATGGTATGTAATAAGACCGTACAATATTAGATATTCTATGGTGGATTTATCTTCCCTTCCTCTACCATCTTGGCTCTATCATGAAAACCCTATAAAGTCGCATCAAATGACACCTTGGATCCAAATTTTTTGTGCTTCGACGCTCGACCTGGATCGTTTTGGCTTGGTGTTTTGCAATACATCCTTGGAATTTGGTTCAATCTCCTTCTTGGTTTGGCAAGACACCCCTACTCACTAAACTCATCTTTGCAATATATCAACCCTATGGCGTTTATTGGTAGAATAAACTCACTATGTGTCTTTTACATCGACGGCGAGCTCTTCAAATTCCTTTCATTCTCCATTTACCCACTATTTAAACAGATGGATTCGAATCAGATGGATCTGATCCAATATGGCACCATAAATGTGTTTTCCTATGTTTGACCCATGGTTTTAACCTCAAAACAATAACGTATGGTGGTTTTTATTTTATTTTTGGGTGTTTTGTATTTCGTGAGTGGTTTTAGGTTTTACTAAGTTCACGGATTTTAGTATATTTTATGTGGTATGTATCATAGTTTTAGGTTCCGTATTTATTTTTAAGTCTTTTTGTTTTATAATAACATGATTAAGGTGTTCATTAACACGTATTTTTGTTGAGGGTTTTGTATTAATATATTATATATTTTGTTATATGATTAGTTTAATGTGTTTTTAAAAGCTTTTAATTATAGCATTTATAATTTTTATTGTGTATGTTATTTGTTTTAAATATATATTTTTGGGGTTATATTACATGATTTTTATTTTTTTAAGTAAAGGTTTAGTTAATGGTTTTAGTTTTTCTTTAGTTTGTTTTAAGTCTACAATACTTTAGGTTTTGTTGTATTTTTTAAAATAATGGTATGTGTTTAATGTTTTATTATTTAAAGTTTTATTTTTTCAAAAGTTTTTATAGATTAATTGTTTTTCTTATTTTGATGTGTAAATCCAAAAATTAATTGAATTGCATATTGTCTTTTATCAACTAGTTTGTATGTGTGTTAAGAATAAGTGGTCAGTTATTTTATATCTTATTTACAATAGTTATTTAACATTTTGAGTATTATAAATGTTTTTTCATGAATCTTCAAATAAACTTTAAGATGAATTTTTGTTTAAATAAAACATTAAATGAATCTCTTCTCCAAATTTAAAAGTTTCATTTAATATAATGTATGCATTATTGATTGAAACTAACGTCTATAAGTTCACATTGTAGAAGGGTA
This sequence comes from Torreya grandis, assembly GCA_037957365.1. Taxonomy (NCBI): domain Eukaryota; kingdom Viridiplantae; phylum Streptophyta; class Pinopsida; order Cupressales; family Taxaceae; genus Torreya; species Torreya grandis. The sequence goes on from JARHVA010011053.1 coordinate 20,040, forward strand.
TGTTGAAGTAAATTATAGCGTAAACTTATATTTAGTGTGAATATAAATAAGTGAATAATAATGAAATATTGTTATAAGTGATTTGGTATGCATATCACGTAAAGATATCAAGAGATTATAGGTTGTGTGTAATATAGTGAATTGTTAGAACAACTCATCTATTATAAGAGAGTGGTTATAAAATAACTACTATAAAAGTGTAAACCTTATTATTGATTAATGTTGAATTGTTAATGATTGATTAAAAACACAACTATATTTTGAACCTTCGTCTCTTCAATATTATGAAATAATTTCCAACACTATAATCAAATTTATGTGACAACAAAAAAGTAAAAGCACATATTATTACACCATTATTCTATCCAAACTTGGTCAACAAAAAAATACAAGCACATATTATTACACCATTATTCTATCGAAACTTGATCCTACAACATCGTCAATATCCTTACTTTAGATAATGGCACATTTAATGTGGATTCTCCCTTTTGATTTTATTATGTATTTATTTCAATCTTGGTACATGTCTTTCAAAAAGTTTCTCTCTTTACTCTCGCATACTAATTAAGATCTATCGTGCACACTATAATTATCATATGTATTGAGCATCTTCTTCTTATTTTTTTAATATAAGCAAGACTGGATGAGAGTGTCTCCCTAATATCCTTCCATACTCAGTCAATATTAGGTTACCTTTGTGTTATCCAAAATTTAGGGTTAATACACCTTTTACTTCACTTTTTCAATTCTATTAGAGGATTTGTGCTTCGTCATCCATAGTGGTAGTAGGATGTCTTTTAGGAATTAATTCCTTCACTTTATTAAAAAAAATCCCATGAAAACATGGATTCTAGGATAGTTCTTCAAACTATCTATGTAGTTCCCTTCATTTCCTCCAAGTTATAAAAATCCTACCCATATGTTGCATAGACGTCCTCAAAATGTTTGACATGTTTTAAAATAATATGTAGTAGTGGACATGCAATTTAACTATTTTGTACAATTCGTTGATATTTTCCCAAACTGAAGATAATTTATACATTATCTTAACCATATATATCTGTGTATCCGCATTATTTCCTTTATTTTCATCTGCGTTCTTTTCCTTCATCATGAGGCTATTTTTTTTCATGGTCTCATTCGTATACCATGAATCCAAAATAATGGATGTGTCCCCAAACATGTTTAACAAGTGTTGTGGTAGATTATTTTTCTTGTGTTTTAACAAACACTTTCCTCATGTTTATGGTCTTAATCTTTGCATTTTTTCTTTCCAAGTTAATATTTTATTTCTAAATAATTTTCTATTTCTAAATTTCTCTTCATTCCATTCTCATCCTAATCTAGGTTATGATGTTTTTCTTTGATATCGTATTCAAGATTGTGTTGAATTTATCATTCTTCATCTTTAATCTTGGGCTACTTGTACTTGTATTTTTATTATAAATTATTTAAATCTTATAATAAAATATATACAATATCATATCTCCAATGATATTCAGAAACCCTTAATGATATATTGTAAAATATATTCATCTTTGCAACAAACTAAATTTCTTATGCACCACTTCCCATGTTAGTGATTCCCTATCCTTGATATATTTATTGAATTATTCCTTTAAATAAATATTTTTGGGTGCTTCTATAAATGTTCCTAATGAACAACTAACCTTCCACAGTATCTAATCATATTGGTGTACTCATCCTCACATTTTTCGTGCACTATCGTAAATGGAATCCAAAAATCCATTAAAAAAATAATAATAATAATTTAAAAAATTAATTAATTAATTAAATTAAATATCCATATTTTGTAAATTTAAATAAAACTTTTCACAAAACAAACATGATTTACATAGGCATCAGTTACGTTGAATCATAGATTCAATATATCTCTCACATGTGTATCATCTTTCCACTCCCTTGTGGAAGTAAAACCTTCACCAAAATTTGACACTGGAATATCCTACTATGCACAAATTCTTCCATTTTGTAGTGAGTATATTTTTTTCTTAAACTAATCATGTTACCTCCCCACACTCATCAACGTTTCATGGCATTAAATGACATAGTTATCCCTGCTTCACGAGGTCAATAATTTTTAGTTTATCCTCCCTTTCCATGGGGTTATTTACTTTTAGTTTCTATAAAGGTACATTTTTGGCATGTGAATGCATAATACTCCGCATGATTATGTTTGCATTATACTGAATTACATATGTATGTGGGTATTTTGATAGAAATCAATTTCAAGTTTCATCCCTCGTATCATAAAGTGGGCATGCATTAGGCTTCTTTCTCACATCACACCAATAATTAGAATCACATAGATTATATGAATTAGGGTGCATAAATTATGATATTGATATAGATTAAATGACCAGGATCACACAAATTACTAGAATGACATCAACTATATATCTAAGATTGCATATGTTATCAGACTGACATAACTATAATGATTGAGTTTGCACATAATTGATATAGATATGAGGCATATATGATATGAGGCATATATGACACATTATGGACTTTGTAAATTAAAATTTAATAGTTATATGTTAATATGACATAGGTTATATGACTTAACTTATATATGCTTTCATATTTTGGGGATATGCAATGTATTTGAAAGAAACTATACAAGTTTTATGAAGAAAATAATCATAGATGCTATTATATTTTGGTGGAAATTACATAACATAGATTGAAAATGTTATCATATTGAGCATTAGATTATGTCACTTCATTAATCAAGTATACTTTAATATTTATATTAAATATATTTAAAATGATTGATTCACATTGTCTAGCTATTAAAATATCTTGATATGTATAAATTTTAACATTTATTCAAATATTCAGATATATTAAATTTAACTAAATATTCAAATATAATAATTTTAGGTTGGATTGATCTTAGCCACTCTCCACTAAACAATTAAGTTTTGCTTGGGTTAGAATGAATTGAATAGATTTCAAACTATACATAGTTCTCCCACTAATGTGTTTATTGCAAAAGAAATTAGATACAGGGCTAAACACATTTTCTACTATGCCTTTTTTGTATGAATAATAAATTATTGAAGCTATGGTATCCCGACTTCAACTTAGTTACTAAATTTTTCAAACTATATTTGTGTGCACTTGCCTTCCCTACCTTCCTTTGTAGTTTTGATCTAACACAAGTCTTAAGGTTATAGGCGATGCCCTAGGAAAATTGTTAGCCATAGATGAATCCTCAGAACATTATCTTCATACTACATATTCGAAGATTCTAGTTAAAATTAATGTGGGCACCTAACTCCTAGAAAATTTAGAGTTAAATGTTGATGATCAAATTTGGGTGAAAACCATTGATTACAAAGGATTTTATTTGAGATGTAGGTATTATTTTGTAAAAGGACATTTGGTTGATTCATTATTATTCGTAGGGACCTCTTGTAAGTTAAAGTTGAATATAATGAGATAATAGAAGAACATCCCCCAGATATGGAATAACGCATAGATTATTTGAATGGAAAGGTAGAGAAATAGGTGGTTGGTGATTCTTAAAATTCCATTATTAATACAACCTATGAAGTAGTTTTAGAAACTCTAGTTGTTTTAGGGGAGCAGCAATCAGCCACATTTCCATTATAAATCATTTAAGCTTCTAAAGTTTAGGAGAGAAGGTTAACAAATAGTTTTGTTCTAATTGATGATCTAGGAGTGTCTATTCCCATTAAGCATGACATTATAGAATGAGGAAATGAGAAGGTGGTAAGCTCAAAAAAATCTATAAATTTTAAGGAGAATGTACCCCCTCTTATTGTGACGATTAGATCTCAAAAATAAAATTTATAGATTCATGTATAGGATTGTAGTGTTTATTGAAAATTTGGGCTTCTTATCCTTTGGTATTAGTTTCATGTTCAAGGTTGAGCCCTATCTTCAAAAATCCATCCTTTTTACCATTGTTGTTAAGATAAAAGGAGGTCAATTTTGTCAAATTTGATCATTGGATCTCAAATTTTTAGTGTTTTGGATGTGTTCTTGATAGCTATTTTATAACTTTTTTGTACATGTTTTTGATGTTGTAATGTCTCCATGCATACTTTAGTATTTGACATTTTTGGCTTTGATTGTATGTTTCTATTATAGGGTTAGGGTTCCTATTTCAAAAAAACCCACTCTTCACCCTTAATACAAAATAAATTGATGTGTAGAAATAAGATTTAGCAATTTATGAAAACTTAGATATATGTCATAATAGAAAATCAATTAGCTTGATGTCTATTTACTTTTTGTATCTGATGTTGTCATAAAATTCTCCCAAGGAATTTTTATATACAATGCACTCAAATTTTAATCAAGGGATTATTGGAACACATGAGTCGACCTAACAAGAGTTAAAAAATATTTTAAAAGGTTTTGTACTCGAAATATATATGAAATTATTTTAAGACATTACTAGAAACATTGGACCCATCCAATAACTAGCATAATCGTGATCTTAAAAGTATTTTTCCAACCAGACATAAAATTAAAGACAAAAGATACAAGAGTATCAATCCCTATGACCTTGACATAAAACATATAAACATATAAAACACAAAAACATGTAATCAAATAATGTAGAAAAAATGGTGTAAGATTAAGGGAAAAACATCAAGAAATACTCCATTTGTATGTAATTGTCCTTTTACGTAAAGTCACATGAAAATTATTATACAAACAAGGCACATACTAAATTTGAGTGTCTACAATAATAATATATATCCAAACATTATTTATTACTTGTATCAAAAGGTTGATTGCATCATTCACTTTATTATATTTGTCTGAAAATATTTCAATTTTCAAATGATAAATACAAATAATTTATTAATAATTTTTTTGAATAATAAAATCTAAGTTGAAGTTTAATAAATCTATACCAAAAGAAAAAAACTTAAAAAATTAAAAAAATAATAAACATAAATAAAAATAAAAATAATAATAGTAATAAAATAAAATAAATAAATAAATAATAAATTAACATGACATCAAATATAAATAGAATGGCCTAAACATAGAAAATTAGTTTGAATCCACGCCAATACCGTTAGAACCAGCACTCTAATAACAACAGCTAATCAAGACCTACGGGTATAGCACCACCACACTAAGAACCCCGACAACTTTAAACAATCAACACCCTAACAACACAGGTTCCAAATAAGAGATCGAGATGAAAACCTTAAAAAATAAGAGTTTTATAAATTTGACATCTAGTTATGTATGGAAGATTTAAATATTACCATTCTCCTCTTTCTCGGATGGCCCATTCTCATTGATCCCCGTGTTTAACATTGGCGAAGGCTATGGTGTCTTACACCCTACACTCACTTTGGGCTATCATTGTTATCGAATATCTATGCGATATCTGAGCAAGCTGTTTAGATTCTATACGTAACGTACACGGCTATCTCAACTATATGCCCAAAAACAAAGCAGTCAAAAGGTTTTAATGCCTTTATTTGTTTATATATTTATTTCACTAAGCAAACTTGTTTGTGTTTACATAATATTCGGAAAAAATACTTTCTGCATGGAATTATCCTACCTGCATCACAATAACACATACTAGACTATAATAATATATATAAAGCAAATTCGAATGCATTAAAGGGGATCGGCAATGATTGAAACTTTCTACAACCAATTCAATAATCCATTATTGAAGCGCATAATATCGTCCACTAATACTAATATTTTCTCTTTTATGTCGACAGATACTGATACTGATACGTTTTGTCTATATCTTTTCTTACTATCAATCCATTGGTTATTTCCTGAACAGGGCATCCTTGTTGGTTTCCTTAATCAGATCTAGCTCGAGTTTCCTATGTCTAAATTTACTCTGGATTTAGGCTTATCCAGCAGTTTCTTTTCTATCTTTAGAAGGTTGTCAAGATCCTTGGTGGACATGTCGACAGAAGTTTATCGCCTGTTAAGTCGTTTTCGTATATACCAAAAACATGGTCATTCAAAACATGATGTCACACTATCTGGGTATTCTCCACTTGTTTCAGATTTTAGTCTTTTGTAATTATTGGGTCTTTCTTTTATACTAATATTCCAATATTACTCTACATGTTAAAAGGAATAATATTCCTGAATTATGAGATAGTGTTCTTTTGGGTCGTGGAAGACCAAGGAAGCATTAATGTCAACAATGTCTGAACTCGATTGCATTGAAGTGTCGTATATAGGTACCCTCCCATTGTTAGATAACCATCTCAATAATCCCTACCGTGCAACCTCAGTGAACCCGAGACTTGGGCGTGTTCTGCTTAAAACTCCCAGGGCCCTTAATAAATAAAATTTGATAGGTACAGGATGCTGGACCTGTAATATTTATTTTAATAAAATATTTATTTAATTAATTAACCTTTGGCATCTTTGGGAATACCCAATTTTGGTTTGGCTTGAGGAACTCATTTTTTACTTCATTTATAGTAAGGAAGGTCTGTGGAATTATTTGAAAGAACAATTTGTAGAAATATAAAATCTCTAGGTTAAAAACAAACATCAGCGAAGAAGATTGTTCACCGTTAATTGAAAGAAAAGCGGAGTGTACATATAGCCAAAAAATGTTAGTGTTAGTGGAGTTTGACAAATGCATTAACTCCCACTTAACATCCCCTACACTAAACCTAACTAGGCCTAGTTATACAGAATTATGCCAGTTACCAATGCTTGCATGTATAGCGGAAGCTCAATGGAAGCATTAACTAAGGTAACAAAAGCATTAACTAAAAAACTAAATGGTAAAATACATTAACACCTTCCTTTAAGCATAGCTTAGGTGGGCAGAAAAGAAAAGATGGGTCCCGACAACAAAGCATGTTGAGGTACCCACATACAATGCAACTCTCAATAAGTGGAGTAAAAGGAGAAACCACACTGGAAAAAAACTCTGCCCCTGCCGCCGCGCCCCCTGGCCTCCTCCGCCCCCTCCGCCCTCCCCACCCCCTCCCCCTCCGCCCCCTTTCCCACAATAGAGAGACAAAATAAAATAAGGGACTAAAAAGCCCAATCCAACACCCCCCTTAAGCATAACTTAGGTGAGTTGTAAAATTAGGTGTTGGTAATGAGGTATGGTGAGGTGCCCAAGTACATAATGATGATTCCAATATTCTACAAAATATGAAGGATGTGTGCCTCCACAAAAAAGAGAGAGAATGTGTGCACGGAATGTTGTATGGTAAATGTTATACTAGGTCCCTCTACAGCAAATATTGTCTTTTTTTTTTTGGAAGAAAGAAACCATGAGCTATCAAACTGCTGAATTTTGACTCAAGTGGAGTGTAGATAGGAATCATGATGTAGATCTCTAAAAAATCCTCCAATGTCTCCCTGCTAATGCTTGAATGTGCCAAAGTCTGATTAGATATCACAAGACTAACTATAGAAGATGGTAATGAAGAAGCAGACAATGAAAGAGAGAGAAAAGTTAGAGAAGAAGATAGACATGGAACATTCACTAAAGGAATGTCTATGTGAAGAGTGGAGCATGACTCACCAACTGAAGAAAGAATGTCCACAAGAAGAGATGAGTCGTTAATACTCACAATAGGTGTACTCATACTGAAATGAGTAAAGTCCTAAAAAATGCAAGTCTATGAAGGCTCTAAAAGAGATACAATATGCACAAGAATGGAAGTAGAATCTATAATGGGACAACTAATGTTTGACAGAATCTCATCTTATAGTAGGTGATCGACACAAGGAAAATCACTATCTACCATAGATGTATCATCACAAGAAATAAAAGTACGAAAAGAGAGTGGATAATAGGAAGCGGAGGAGGAGGTATGACATAAATATTTGTAGCATCAACGAAAAGACTCTATAGTATGCTCCAAATAGTGCATAGACACTCTGTATATTCCACATGGTAATGAAGATCCATGGAAACATGAAGTAACAGAGTGGAAAAAAAATTGTCGCAAGTATTAGCCCACTTATTGAAGTAAATAGGATCAGTGGGTGCAAAAATTTGTCAATATAGAAATGGAATACAATTCTTGCATGTGAGCAAGTGTTCCATATAAACCTGCCAAGAGGCATAATTATCCTTCCTAAGAAGGATCATTGGATATGAAAAAACACTCCTCATCTAGAATCTCTCAAATGAGGTCGAAATGATTATGAAAAGACATAAAAAAAAAGTGCACAACTACACAATATACTATGTAATAGACCCCTAAGTCACACTCATGAAAGGGACATCAAACACAGTTGAGAATGCATCCAAGTGAGCAATCAGTGTTGGAGTGGGTAAACAATGGTGCACGCTCTAAAGATGGACTTTAGACTGAACCAAAAATGAGTCCATATAGATGAGAGTAATCAGTGCACAAAGTATGCTATAAAAAGTAGTAGGACCAAAAAACCCCCTGAATATGACACTTTATAACTTGAGCGCTTTTTTAAAAAAAATATATTAATAGAAAGAGGAAAAAAACATGCACTTTTGAAAAAAAGTGGCACTCAATTCTGAGTTACCAATAAAAAGATAAATCAAATTACTTTTTTTGTCATTAATGGTTTGTTTAATTAAATTATACTTAAAGGTTTAAATACAGACAGGGTTAAACACAAAACATGTTGTGTAACCATTCATTGAAATAAACATAAAATTGCAGACCTTCCCATGTGAACAAAAGTCAGAAATACCCCTTCTTATCTTTATGTGTACTTAAGCAAAAAATAACTCACTTAACTTAAAAAATAATAACTAAAAATTAGCTATTTTTAAAAGATTTTGGAGAAGAATTATCAAAAAATGATTAGGGGAAATTATGTTTTGACTTAGCAAGGATAAGAGAAGTTGTATGGTGCCAACAATGGAAGAAGGAAGCTTGTTGGAAAAGTTGTACACACTGCCAATCTATATGCAAACCTAGAAAATCATAAGTACACCACCATCATGCACAGAGCAGTTGACCATAGTTTTAAAACTGTATGGTGTTGTTATGCATGCATAGTTCTATGCTATATGTAGAAGCATTTAATAGGATGGATGTGGTTGCTGAGGATCAGAATACCTTACATGTCATGGATGCCTAGATTAAGGTTGGATCTACAATCATCCCCCTCAGACCATGTACGTAGGTGGTAATATCCTAGGCATGGCCTCCTCTTGAACCTCTCCTAAGCCTCTCACAGACATACAAATAGAACATTAGGCCTCTAATACCCTGCTCGGCCAATATAATCTCCAAAACTATAAAACATCCATTCCAAAACATTATGTAGAGAAGATATAGACCTCAGTTGGTGATGGCTATAGTCATCCCCTTCTTTCTACAGTTCATAGGAATAAATTCCATTATGTTTTATGCTCCCATTCTTTTCAAGATGATTGGGTTTGGAAACAATGTGTCACTCATGTTTATTATTATAACTAGTTTAGTCATAGATGGTTGAAAGTAGATCTTGATCCAATGATATTTGCTCACACTTTGGTAGAATTTGTTTGATAGAGATCCTTGCATGCATAGACTATTTGAAAATTATCCTCACAATACCAAACTTTTGGTAAACCTAGATCTTCTTTGAGACCATGTAGAAATATACCGAAATCTATGGGTTAAAACAAGCATCAACAAAGAATATTGTTCACCGTTAACTAAATGAAAAGAGGAGTGTACATATAGCCAAAATTTATTAGTGTTAATGTAGTCTGAGTAATGCATTAACTCCCACTTAACATCACTTTTGATAAACCTAACTAAGTTTAATTATAGTCAAGTATGGAAGTTAGCAATGCTTGCATGTACAACTAAATCTCAATGGAAGCATTAACTGAGGTAACAAAAGCATTAACTAAAAGCTAACCGGTAAAATACACTAACATGATTTAAATTAAAATTAGAAAATTTTAATTTATTTGTGGTTGGGCTTTGATTAAAAAATTATAACCATTAGATAAGGAAAAAATCTTGTTGGATTGTTAGCAACCACTCCTCCATCTGTGAGGTTAAATTCTTTGGTTCTAGGTTGTTTTAAAATATTGATCAGGAAGATATGTTTGAGTTGATAAAGTGCATATCCATATATCAGATAAACATGTATCTTTTTCATATTTTATTTTTCCTTTAAATATCATGTATCAAATATGTTTACTAAATTATATGGAAAGAAGAAGAATGATAAAGATGATAGAATAAACACAACACACAATAAAAATATATATTATATTACATCAATTAAATAGGAAAATATACTTGAACACTAGTAAACTGAAACACAAGACATACTGCTAACCAACTATCAAACCAGCTTCAGCTAGGAGACCACTAGGCCTACTAACACCATTACAAATGCCTCAATTTATAGAGGTCTTAATGACACTATAAAAGACATGACAAAACATCTTTTGTTGGGTCCATCTATTTGTGGAATATTTTAGATAGTGGAGGCAACCATGGAATGCTTTTTGTCAAGTCGATGCTAAGTGGATAGTCAATGGTTGCAGATAGTCACTAGTGGCCTTGAAACTTTTGTCTGAGTGGAGACAAATGGAATTATCTTCCAACACTCTCCCTTAATTCCATCCACTAGTGTTGATAAGATATTGATAGCCATTATTTTTCATATTCTTCTTGTACTAACTCTAACAAGCTCTTCTTCTTCTTGGTGATAGGTTTGCAATATTGCCTTTGGATGGCACTAGGAATTTTTGGTTGAAGCTTGAATAAGGGCTATGGATTTACCTTCACTACAAGATGTACTTTCTCAAGGGTTAAAATAGCTTAGATTACAATTGGCATGCTCCCCCATGAATACTTCCACACTAGTCTTTAATGTGGCCTCCAACCACATGTTGCATTAAAAAATCCATATCACACATAATACATGAAAACATATCAGAATCCTCAAAGCATACACACAATTCTTCTTCGAAAAATTAACAAATTATCACTAAAATCACCTCACATACACAAGCTTAAAGAAGATTCTCTCTCTAAGAATCAACAAGCTTATTATCACACATAGAAATAATTGGCCTAATAATGTCAAGCAGGCTTTCATATCTTCACAAAATCTTTCTTCTCTAACACTAGCCTAGCCTCCCAAATGACAAGGATATTTATATATTTATAGAATTTACAATAAAGAAGAATAAGGGAAGACAAGGAAAAATTCAACCTCCTCCACTTGAAGGGACTATTCATCGACAAGAAAAGGTGATCCATTATGTGTTTGAATTTAGTTTAGATCCCCCCAACATGTGCCACTCAAATTTGTCCCCTACTCTACTTTGGTGGTCAATCAAGAAAATTGTCTTTGTCTTCCACTTTTTATGTGCTTCTATATGTAATGGATTCTCTTTTTATCTTTTCCCCAAATCAAATTTTGACCCACTCTCATAATGGAAATAAATATCAAGTCCTTGCATGAGAATTTGTTCCACTTCACATGGTTGATGAGTCTAGAATAGTGGTCCTAGTCTTCCACTTGGACAAGAGTAAAAAAAGATAAAGAATCTCATTTGTGAAAAGAGATAAATTCATAATTATGGAAACCCACTAAAAATTTGACCCATATTCATCCATATCAACCCAAAATATATGTCTCGTATGCCTTGGTAGAGAAGTATGCCCCACATGCCACCTCACCAAGATGAATAGTGTATCATGAATGGTGTCAGCATAAATATTATTTTTCCTTGCCATGCGATTCTCCTCCGATTGAAAATATTACAACTCTTGTGAGTTGTCCTAATTTTTTTCCAATCTTTATAGGTTCACACACAAATAGACAAACACATGATGACAAAAACACATCACTCTATTCTTAGGTGATACAAGATTACATGAACCCTTGGATACCCCTGCGTCAAACACCTAAGGTAGATAATGTGATCTCATGATCACATGGATGGGGTAATTGGTAGAACCAATCTTTTGGTCACAAACTTTGATGACCACAGCATCCCCTTCGACCACACCATGTTCTCCTCCTTTTTCCTCCTCTACTTCTGGCTTCTAATTATTAGTTTTCATCCTTTGCTCTTCATACTTCTTCCCCTTCTATTGATATTTATTGGATGATACCCACCCAAAATTGAAACTAAAACTATCCTCTCCCAAAATTTAATTCATATCCCAATGGAATCATATGTGGGGTCCAACCCACCACCACAAACCATCCTCCTCTACCAAGATGCTTTATCATGCATCTTCTCTTCTCATGTGCTCTAGCCCACCAAATTCCATCCACCTCTACCAAAATCCCAATTGGGTTCTACACAACTTATCTAACCACTTGTTGGATCATCTTCCACATCATAAACCACCTCCTGTAGCTCATCTCTCATTGCTTCAACTGTACCATCTCACTCTTATCATATGTACCTTCTTGAAAATCCACCATCGAACTCTCTTTGTGTGCACAAACTTGCATAACATCCACATCCAAATTTTATCCCAAGAAAAATTGAAACTCATCTTCAATACCTACAACATCAGGTTCTTCCACACATACCATGGTTCATCTCAATCTCAACTACATTTTCTCTTCCATCTTCTCAGTACTAGCTTGCTTCATGTCAAGTTTTTGTTCCTTAAAGCCTTCTCCAAAATTTACTTTTTCTTCTTCTTCTCTCTGTAGCTCCTCATGGCTACAATCTTCCTCTCTTTGAAACTCCACATGGATGCAATTTTATTTACTCTTTTGAAACCCTATATTGTTACAATCTTCTTCTACCTCAAACTCCATCTCATCAAACAAAAAATTGGAAACCTCATCTCCATCACAAACCAGAAAATCTAAACATTCCAACTCATGGGAATCCATAATCTCTTCCCCATCTTGAAGTAATGGGTCTCCTTCATCTGGTGGAAAATATATCACCTCCACACCATCCTTCACAAGGATTTCTTCAACATTGGGATGCTCATAACTTATTAAATCATTTTTGTTTTCAAAGACAACCATCTTCTTCTTATTTATTTTCTTCTCATGATGGAACTATCCATGGTTACACTCTATACTCTTTCTTCTATTCATCTCTCCCTTAAATGCACCACATTTTATTTTATGGCGTCTACCATCTCCCACATAACCTCTTCTTCTTCTTCAGTTTCACAATCTTCAACTCATTCTAGTAACAAATCCAATAGTCTGACCCAAGTCTTGAAATTATTTTCCCATTTTTTCTTCAGTGTAATTCTTCCATTCTTATTTTCCATCTTCAAAACTTGCAAGACAAAAAATACACATTCACATCTCGAATAATATCATGTCCTCTCCATAGGAACCATAACTTGCTATGATACCACTAGATGTGACCTCCAACCAAATGACTGATTCAATAATTCATACCACTTGTAATACATGACAACATCTCATAATCCTCACAAGCATGCACACAATGCTTCTTCCACAAACTAAAGAATTCTCATTAACTTCACCTCAATACACAAGCTTAAACAAACTTCTCTCTCTAAGCTTCAATGATCTTAAAGACTTAGACTCATCATGTAAAGGAGGGTTTCAAATATTCACACAAGCTTTCTTTTCTAAAACTATCATAGCCTCCCAAATGCCAAAGAGATTAATCAATTTATAAAATTTATAAAGCAAAATAATAATAGAAGCCATGGAAAAATTGACATCCTCCACTTGGAGGGACTATTCATCAATAGTAAAAGGTGATCCACCATCTATTCTAATTTAGTTTGGACCCCTCCAACAATGTCACTCAAATTTGTCTCCCACTCCACTTGGGTGGTCAATCAAGAAAGTTATTTTTGTCTTCCACTTTGCATGTGCTTAAAAAAGTTGTAGATTCTCTGTTTGACTTGTCCCCAAAAATAATTTAGACCCACTCTCTTAATGTTAAAATCCATACATGGAAATGTTTTCCACTTCACATGGGTGATCAATATAGAATAGTGGTCTTGGTGTCCAACTTGCACAAGAGTCAAAAAAAGGTTAAAAATCCCCATTTTGACAAGAGATCAATTCATAATTATGGAACTTCACAATAAATTTGATCCATATCCATCCATATCAACCCAAAAGAGATGTCCCATGGTGGATAACTATTCCCCACATGCCACATCACTATGATGAATAGTGTCTCATGAATAGTGTCATTATTAATAGTGTTGTTTCTTCATAAGCATACATGCAATGCTTTGTGCACAAATTATGAAATTATCATTAACTTCACCTCACATACACAAGCTTAAACAAGATTCTCTCAATAATCTTCAACAAGATTATTTTCACACATATAAAGACTTGGTGTCATCATGCCAATGAGGCTTATAGAGCTTCATAGAAGCTTTCTTCTGTAATACTAGCCTAACCTCTCAAACACCAATGAAATTTATCAATTTATAGAATTTACAATGATGAAGAATAAGGGAAGCTAAGGAAAAATTAATCCTCATTCAATTGGAAGGAGTATTCATTAATCAAAAAAGGTGATCCTCCATGTGTTCTCATTTAGTTTAGACCCCTCTAACATATGCCACTCAATTTTTTCTCCCATTCCATTTGGGTGGTAAATCAAGAAAATTGTCTTTATCTTCCACTTTGCATGTGATTCCAAAAATAGTGGATTATCATTTTTACTTGTCCCCAAATATAATTTCAACCCAATTTCATAATGATAATCAAAATCAATGACCCACATGAAAATTTGTTCTACTTCACGTGGGTGATCAATATGGAATAATTGTCTTGGTCTCCCACTTGCACAAGAGTCAAAAAGTTAAATAATCTCCTTTTTGACAAGAGATCAAATAATATAAATGGATTCCACTATAATTTTGACGCATATCCATCCATATCAACTAAAAATAGATGTCTTGTGTGCCTTGGTGGAGAACTATGCCCCACATGCCACCTCACTAGGATGAATAGTGTCTCATGATTAGTGTCAGCATGAGTAGTATTTTTTCCTTGCCACATTAGTATTTATAGTAAAGATCTACCTAATTTTATCTTCCTTAAAAGTGGCTCTAAATGAGATCACTCATACACTGATGGTCTCTTTATAGCACTTGTTTCTTCAAGATCTCAATCTTATCTATCAGGGCTATCTTCACACTGGGCTTACCTTTCTCTCACCTGACACTTTATTTCTCAAGTTTGATCTTAATAATCTATTGAGATCTCTCCACATTATTCTATGTGCCAATCATATGACTTATCTTTATGCTCTTTCACAACTTCACTCTTTGTTCAACTAACTAAGATCATGACTTTAGCTTGATGATGCTAGGTAAACCTTAACTTAGTGTTACTCTCACACTTTATTTAGATTGATACCACATCTTCAATGCCTTGTGAAACCTCAATTTATAGGCTACATTATCCTCTATTTTTATTGTCTTCATTCTCCATATCTATGAGGACTTGTTCATCTATTAACTTCTCTTCTATGCAGCTTAGCTACTTAGTTTGCTTCTTCTACTACACTAGCAGACCTTCCATGATTACCTCAGCTTCAACTCTCTCTAACCTCACTCTTTTCAACTTGAAAGTGATTGATAGGTATACTTAGATATCTACATGATTTATTTATTATAACTCACATATTAATCATGTTTCAGGTCTACCATACTTTTGCGTTATCTTCTTGCATGATATGCTCTCTAACATAGCTCCCCATGAACTTATAGACAAAATATGCATATGCATTACCATCAATGTGTGATTTCAAAAAAGAAATTGAACCTTGACCATTTATTCTCTGTTTCTTTGACGTCAACTCTCCCACTATCTAAACATTGAATGTAATTTTTCATCTCCTTTAGCAACAACCAACTCAATTGTTACACTTCTACTGGATCCTTTCTATGATTAGTTTTTTCATGTGAAATTACGCTTATACAGACCTCTCTTTTTTGAATGCTAAGTAGATACTGATACTTATCCTTATTTCCTCTCTCCTTTGTAAATATCTCTAGTCAAACACCATGAACCATCTGCCTTCTAACCCATACTAGGTCTTTTGTTCTTTAACACAAGCCTTCAGTTACGCTCCTTTACTGCAAATAGATAGAATGCTACAAAAATCACAATCTCTCTTGGCTACTCTTCCTCATACCTGTAGTGTGGACACTTCCTTCTAATGGCTCAATAATATATATCTACTCTTGACTCATCTAGCTCTCCCTTTGATACTCATCCCCCACTGAAATGTACTCACCATGGTGCTTCAATAAATTAAATTGCTTGAACTTGTTCGGCCTTGCCTCGACTTGACTAGAGACACAAGCTTTCCTTCCAAAGATGAAACATTTCTCAAGATAATATCCTTTGACTTTGATACAAAAATGATAGAATAAACACAACACACAATGACAATATATATTATCTTGTATTAATTAAATAGCCAAACATACTTGAATACTAGCAAACTGAAGCACAAGACTGACTACTAATTGTTGAAAAAATTACAATTCCACCCACATTCTATCTAAACCAAAAGGAAATTTGTCAAACACCACCGAAAGTGATTCACCCACCTTTAACCACCGTTGCATGCTCTAACTGACCTTCACCAAAAGGAGTTGTTTTTCTATTATTCTATCTCTTGTCTATTGAACTGTGCATTAATAAGACCCCTATTTATGAGGCATATGTATTCCATTTAATTCAATCAATGAATCTAATCCTTTCATTATCTTCATAGAATATTTTATGTTCTATTGTTGATGTTTGCATTGAATTTTATTTCAAACAAAATTTTAATCTACATTTTATTGTTTGTGTTTTAAACTATTTGTAGAAGTTTAATACCTTTAACATGGTATTAGAGCCGATGGTTTAAATCAGGAAAGATACAACAATAGTAGTATAATCAATCCTAAGGAGTTTACCTTTGAGATTTGATGAAAGAGCTAAGTCAGCTTGTGACTGAGCTTAGTAAGAGCCTATAGGAGAGAGCCAATTGTGTGAGAAAAATAATAGACTATGAGAAGAGAAGAAGCAACAGTCATTAAAGAGACTACATGCATGTCATAGAACGTAAGTCACCAATAGATGCATAGTTAGTTTGACGAGGCTAGAATGTAGAAGAAGACAAAAAAATTTACTTGACGGGTGTCTTGGAGAGAAAATTGATTTGATCCAACCAATAGGAAAAAACATAGATAGTGGGAATACCCATGTGGAAATTGATGGTCCCTTAAAACTTAGGAGTCATAATATGAGTGTTCTAGCTAGAAGAGGAGAGTACAAGCAATCAGCATAAGTTTATAATGAGAGTCTGTAGAGTAGGCCATAACAATACATAGTCTATAGAGCACCCAAGTAGAGGACAACATAGCCAATTGGAAGGAGCAAAGAGGACACTTGGTAGAAATTTGTCACAAGTCAAGACAAGTAAACAAAGATAATTATTTTTTAAAGAAAGGAGAGATTGTTGTTTACATCCAAAAGAGCATTTATCCAAAATTTCATCAAATCAAGTAAAGGATGATTTTTTAAGCAATTGAAACTTTCATCTACATGTATGGCTAGCACAGAGGGTAAGAGTTTCCAACATCCACCAATGTTTGATGGTAATAATTTTAATGTATGGGCTTAGAAGATAAAGATAATATTTGTGTTAAATGATTTGTGGGATTGTATAGTCACTGGATTCACAGACGTGACTGATCCAACAGCCTACAATGCATTGTCAAATGCCCAAAAGACCCTATTGAAGGAAAATCAAAGAAAGGATGCAAAAGCTTTTAACCTGATGAAGATAACTATGGTAGATGCCATATACCATAGAATATTAGTAGCAAACTATTCAAAGGAGGCATGGGATATCCTCAAAAATTCCTATCGAGGTACTAATTAGGTAGGGTTAGTGAAACTCTAAATGCTTAGAAGAGATTTTGAAACTCTTCAGATGAATGATAGTGAGTCCATTTAAGATTTTCATATTAGAATTTATAGTCTAACAAACTAGATAAGGATTAATGGTGAAATAATAGAAGATCAGAGGATCATTGAGAAGATCATGAGGATTTTCCCATGAGATTCGATCCAGTGGTGATTTCAATTTAAGAGGCTAAATACCTTTCAAGAATGACAGTGGATGAGTTGATGGGTTCGCTACAAACCCATGAGCAGCAATTAAATATTTCTACTCCCTCTTCACTAGATCAAGCCTTTAAGGCTCAGGTCAGTATTAGAGGCAAGGGAGAGGAAGAGAAAATAGAGGTAAAAGCTTCAAAAGCAGAGGAAGAGGAAGAAGCTAATATCAAAGAACAAGCTCAATCAATCAAGAAGGAGTAAGTAGCTCACAGTCAGACTCCTAGTACAATAAGAGGAGTAGTACCTCAAATCAAGGGTATGAAAAAAGTAAAGCTCAATGTTACTATCATCTCAACTATGGATATTTTTCTAGTGATTGCTTAAAGAGGCAATGTCACTAGTCAAGCCAAGGAGTGAAAGTTGATAATGAGAGAGTAAGTGAATCTAAACATCTGCCAAACATGTTCATTGTATGTAATATTGTTGAGCATATCAATGACAAGGTTTGGTTCTTGGACAGTGTTTGTAGTAACCACATGAGTGGTAATTAGAGTTTGTTTCCCTCCATTGACAAGATCATTTCATCTGAGATCAAGATGGGGAACAATGAAAAAGTTCTAGTTATGGGTAGAGGGAATATCATCATTCACACTAAGAAAGGTGAGAGAAGAGAAATCCAAGATGTCTACTATGTTCCAAAGTTAAAACACAATATTTTGTGTTTTGGATAGTTTGTCCTAAAAGGGTATAGAGTCCTAATGAAAAATGGAGAGTGCACAATCTTTGACATAGGTGGATGCAAGAGAAAGATTGCTACAGTTTAAATAACAATAAACTGCATATTTCTACTCAAGATGCAAACTAATCTTCTTAAGCAGATGAAGAGTATGGTGGTACTACAACAAGCAACCTTCAAGATAGTCATTTAAGACACATCCACACTCTGAAAATTGAGGTATGGGCATTTCAGTTATTCTAGATTAAGTCTTTTGTCTAAGAAAGATATGGTTAAGAGACTACCAAGAATAATAGAACATGATATAAAATGTGAGGGATGCATCTTAAGAAAATAACATAGGCAACCCTTTGAATTAGGGATGTCTAGAAGGGAAAAGCACCATTGGAGTTGGTGCATTCTGATTTATGTGGCCTAATAAAAACTCTCACATTTGGTAAGAATTGATAGATGACTACAACAGGCTAACTTGGGTTTATTTCTTAAAGAATAAATCTAAAGTCTTTGATAAATTCAAGTGGTTTAACGCATTAGTTGAGATGCAAAATGGGCACTTCATCAATGCCCTAAGAACAAATAGAGGGGGAGAGTATATCTCTAAATACTTTTTGAATTTTTGTAGGAAAGAAGGCATTGATAAATAACTCACCAATAGGTACACTCCACAGCAAAATGGAGTGGCATAAAGGAAGAATAGAACCATCCAGGAGAGGGCTACAAGCATGTTAAAAGCCAAGGGACATTCAAAATAGTATTAGGGTGAAGCTATAGCAACAACATTGTACCTATCAAATAGAAGTCTGATAAAGACCGTACCAAACATGATTCCACAAGAAGCATGGACAAATAGAAAATACACTGTAGAGCATCTAAGAATTTTTAGATGTGTGGCATATGCTCATGTGCTAAAGGAAAAGAGGTATAAATTTGATGATAAAGGAGAGAAGTGCATTTTCATTGGATATACTGAAGAGTCTAAAGCATATAGACTATATAACCCTATTACTAAGAAGATTGTGACCAATAGGGATGTTGAAGTCATTGAGAATGAATCTTGAGATGGAATTATTGGCACTACCTCAGGTATCTCAGCAATGATACCTATGGATGATGAAAAAGATGGAAATGAGGTAAGTCATGTTGAACTAGTCATAGATTTCCATGGTGAGCCTTTGACAACACTTCCATCAATTTCATAACATACTCCTCAGTGAAGCAGCTCCAACAGTAGTGTAGATCCAACCCTTTCTTCTTTAATGCCAAGAAAGACAATGATTTTAAAGGAGATTTATGATAATACAAGGTATGATGATGAAAATCTAAACTTTGCTTTATTTTCTCATAGTGATCCTACATATTTTGAAGAAGTAATAAAAGAATAAAAATGGTGTAAGGCTATGGCTTAGGAAATAGATGCAATAGAGAGAAACAAAACATGGGAACTAGCTGAATTACCTAAGGGTAAGTAGGTAATTGGAGTTAAGTGGGTATATAAGACTAAAAACACTACAGAAGGGAAATTGAGAGGCATAAAGCAAGATTAATTGTTAAAGGCTACAAATAATATCCTAGTATAGATTATGATGAGACATATTCTCTTGTTACAAGAATGGAAAATGTGAGGGTTATCTTTGTAACAACTGCCAAACACAATTAGAAGGTATATCAAATGGCGTGAAGTCTACCTTCTTAAATGGAGTGCTCAAAGAATAGGTATCTATGGATCAACCACCTGGTTATGAAGTCCCAAGATAAGAAGACAAGGTCTATAGGCTGAAGAAAGCACTCTATGAGCATAAGCAAGCACCAAGGACATGGTATAATAGAATTGATTCATATTTTACTAACAATGGCTTCATAAAAAGTAACAGTGAGCCCACACTTTACATCAAGGCAAGCCATGATAAGATTTTAATTATTATACTATATGTAGATGATCTGATCTTTATAGGAAATGATGATCCTTTCATTTTTGACTTTAAAGAGGCAATGAAAATGGATTTTGAAATGATAGACTTAGGTTTGTTAAGGTGCTTTCTTGGCATAGAAGTACACTGTAATATCCTGAACCAATAGGGACTATACAAAGACAAAAGCTCTGATACCACTATAATATCCCCAACTAATAGGGACTATAGAAAGACAAAAGCTCTGATACCACTGTAATATTCCCTATTTCCCTTCAATTTTGAAACTGGATATTTTTCTGACTATTTCTCTGTATTTTGCTTTTTGATATTTTACATGAATAAAGATACAATTTTGCAAGATAAATTAAATTAAATAGATAAACAGTAGTATAATCTATCAACTGGCTAATCATTGCTCTTATTATTCTTCAAAATGATTACAATAATGAATTTCTGGCATGCATATAAAGTAATACAAATATCATCTCAAAACCTGATCTTTTGCAAATCTAGAATGACTCTCGGGTTGTTGTGTCAAAAACACAGTCATTGATGTCAGTTATTGTGCCATCATCGGTTGATATACTACCGACATTGATCTCTGTTAGTCAACTACTCTGCCGACATCGGTCTTCAATCGACCGATGTCGGTCACTGGGATGCTGATGTCGGTTCATGTGTCCCTTGCGACACTATTTGGCCTATGGCAAAATGGTACAAAATTGTATGAATTGGTACAGATTCTATACAAAAGCAATATAATATGTTGCAACCTATATTCTGGATACCTGATCTGAAGATATATGGCTCTAATATAGAAGATCTCTATCTGTATAATTTATTGAATCAAAAACCTAATAAAATAAATACCTGAAATACCTGTGATAACTTCTGTGTGAAGTTATCTCTCAAACCTGTAAACCTCTGTGATAACTTCTATATGAAGCTATCTCTCAAATTGGCAATAGATCGGCTGATCTCTCACAACCTCTGAATCGCACATTATGAAGAGTGGACGTTCTTCAATGCAAATGGAATACTGGAACCCTTGGCTCAGTCTTCACAAAAGAATTCTTAGCAATAATCAATATTAATAATCTCATAATCATAATCCCAACTCCCTCCCATGAGAAACCCTTATACCCTCAAAAAAGTGTGCTTTCCCTAATTAGGGTTTCTTAATTAAAAATAGGCCAAATAATTAATATTTGATTAAATCAATCAAATATTAATATCTCCCTCAATACATGTCAGATCCTCGAACCGACTGAAGTTGGTGAATTAGGGACTGATTCTGCATATGACCATACCAAAACAAGGGTGCTCCACTGCATGTCAAATATCCCTAAATAATAGGAGCTTAGGAAAATGTGTTTGAAAGAGCCCGAGTGAAAGCCAACTGTAGGAATTTTGCTAAACGAAGCCAAGCCAAGCTCCATTAAGACCCTCTATCCATCCTCTCAGCCTACGAGGGTTGCATGATAGGCTAATCATCAACTCTGAACATGTCAACTAAAAAGGGGACATGACATACACCAAATGGATCATGGCATATTTATTTCTCAATCTTAATATGTCTAAGAGATATTGAAAAGATTCAGAATATTGAACATCAATCATGTGCCAACACCAATAGCCATAGGTCTCAAATTGAGTAAAGAAGATTGTACCAACGACGTGAATCCAACCTTATACAAAATCATGGTTGGAAGTCTAATGCACTTAACATCTACTAGGGCTGATATCATGTATGTAGTAAGCATCGTTTCCAGATTCATGGAGATGCCTAAGGACACACACTAGCAACTAGGAAAAAGAATCTTGAGATATGTCAATGGCACAAAGAATTATGACATCTTCTATACTACATCAAATGAATTTGAGTTAGCTGGCTATACAGAGAGCGATTGGGTAGGATGTGTAGATGACAGGAAGAGCACATCAAGGTAGTTGTTTTGCATGGGTTTAAAAGCCATTTCATGGGCTTCTAGAAAATAACCCATAGTTTCTTTATACATAGTAGAAGCCAAGTATATTGCAGCAAATGCAGCTGCATGTTAGGTTATTTGGCTTAGGAGAATCCTAGTTGACTTGCATGAGGAACAAGAAGGTGGTCTACAATATATTGTGACAATGTATCCTCAATGGCCTTGATGAAGAACCTAGTTTTCCATGGACAGAGCAAGCATATACAAATCCTTTATCATTTCATAAGGGAACTAGTTGAAGATAAAGAAATAAAACTTCAATTTTGCAGGTCAAAGGAGTAATTGGTAGACATATGCACAAAGGCGTTGATAGAAGAGAATTTTGAATGCCTAAGACAAGATTTAGGAATTAAAGATGCTAAAGAAATTAGTGGTAGGAATTAAGAGGGAGTGTTAAAAAAAATTTAATTCCACCTGTACTTTTTGTCCACAGGAATTTTTGCTAAGGAAAATGTCTGCGGGAGGAAGCATAAGAAAAGCCCAGGGGAATATCTGAAGGGTTGCTCGAAGAAGCTCAAAAGGCCATTTAAAGAATGCCTGAAGGATAGGTATCCTTGTGGGAGGCTATTCTGACTCAAAATGGGTCATTTCTCAAGGCTCAAAAGGGCAAGTCCAATCTGGAAAAATACCAACCAAAAAGCCAAAAGAAGACCAAGGGGTGACGTGCCTAAGGACGCCAAATTCAACACAGTGAACTAGCCATTGATCCTTTGAACATACAGACCAAAATACATTCACAGATTTCAAGGCCAATACCACCAAAAAGTGGAGAAGGAATAGAACAACAAACTAAATCCAAGACCAAATTCAATTAACCAGAAAAGGAGGAATGATGAAGATAAGATCAGATCGCCAGGTGGCCATTAAAAGTTACAAACTTTCAATAACCGCAACTTGTTTCCCTGCATTGATAAAATCAAATGGGTAAAATGCCCCTAACTTCTAGCATGTCTTCTTAACAAATTCCAATGCAAAATGATGTATTTACTGTTCTCGAGTCCTTCTTGAAGAGGCTATATAAGGGGACTTTCTTCTACTATAATAAGGATCTCTTTTTTGACAATTAGAATGAAACTCTGCCTAAATTGTAAGGCATTACTGAGACTTTGAGCTCAGATTCCCGATCATATTTTGTTACTGAAATAAGAAAGTAATTGGTTTTTCAAACTTTGTGCTTTAATATCTTTGTTATTGAGGAAATTGATCTTATGTCTTTTTCTTCAATACATCTTCTGTTCCTTTAATTCAACAAGCAGAATTAGCGATAGTAGTCAAGAAGGTGTCCTAAAGAATCAACTTTGGATAGACTTTATGCCCCCATAATTGCCTTTAGTGTGTTTTCTTTTCTTTTCTATGTAAATGACCTTGAGGCGACTTTGTGCCCTCATTGTCCTTCGTATCTTACTCTTGAGCAATCCAGGTGAAGACTTTGTGTTGCATCTTGATTTACTGGTTATCACGTCCTTTGCTACATTTTGTTGTTACTGCTAGGAGTATTCTTGTGGTTTGATAAATAGTACTTTTGAAAGAAGAGGAGTATTATCTATCACTTTCCTTGAGTTTTTCCTTTGATCCACGTGTATCATCTCTGAAGAAAGAGAGATGGATGGTTTGTCCTACCCATGAGTATTATTTTCTATATATATATATATATATATATATATATATATAAACATGCCTATGGGTAACCTCCCCTTGATGAGAGGAGAGATCAATGTCTTTTTGATGTGGTAAAACTACACATTTGGATGACTAATCTTCCTACTTTGGTTTATCAGTCCTATTTTGTTTATCAGTATGTTGATCAACAAAATATTCAACCAACAATTTTTGGTGACTCTGTTAGGGAAATATACCCATTATCCATATATAGCTTATCCATTCCATTCACCTCCACACTAACCAGGAAAGAACACACATTTTAAAGCCCTAAGCTTTAACTGAAGCAAGGTCAATTCTTTTCCATTTTTGTTTTACAATCTAGCAGTTTCAAGGTATACATGAAGCCAAAGGGCTAAAGGTATCATTGATCCTGTGTTCGAGCTGGTACAACAAAGTGATTTTGATCTATTTCCTTCACCATCTCATCTCCAATGAACCAAGAGCTTCCCTCCTACTAAAGCTAGATCTCCATTACCAGACGAAGTATCTACTTCTATTGTTGATAAAGTTGTGCCTATAATTACCCCTTTAGGATTTGTTATCCCTCCTTTTTAGAATCCTATAATGGCAGTTCAAGGCCCCTAGAGTAATGATTTTAGTCCTCTCAATCTTAATTCTCTACATGAGCTTCCATGCTGTTTTATAAAGAATTTCCCAAAATTCTTTGGTGATGAAAGAGTTCACCCTGATGAACACATTACAGCTTTCACCATAGCCTGTGGTGTGATAGGGGTGGAATTTGAAGACATGGCAGTCAGGCTTTTTGTAGAGACCCTATAAGGTGCTACTATGGATTGGTTCTACCATCTGCAAGCTAGATCATTGACTGACTAGGATACACTCAAAGCTAAGTTTGAAGCTAGGTTCAAGCTTGCAGAACATGTGCATGCCTTGCTAGCCCAACTCACTCAGATGAAGAAAGAACCGCATGAACTTATGAGGGACTTCATTGTTAGATTCAACAAGCTAAGGCACAAGATTCCCATTGTCACCTAGCTGACACCTCAGAATCTCATGTGTTTCTTCATCAACTCATAGCTGCCTGAAGTGAGTTTTCTGTTGAGATGAGCTAGACACATAGACCTTGAGGCTGCTCAAGACTTGGCTACTGAGCTAGAAGATGACCTTATCTTGGCAAGAAAGATAAGTAGAGATCCTAATAGAAATAGAGCTTCATCATCTTCTGAAATCATCTACAAGCACCACTGATTCAATGGTGCAAAAGTTGGCAAATGAATTGCTAGCCTTGAAAAGGCAAATGGCACAAAGTATGTCTTCTGCTCTTTTATATAAAGATATACCAAGGAGGACATTCCCTAATTATCCATATCAAGGCAATGCTGCTAGAAGTCAAGGGCAACCAAATCATGTTCTTCCTCCACAGAGGAATCCTGCCCTTGAAGCACTTCTAGCAAACTCGGTAGTTGGACATCTAGAAATAGAGCATGTTTCCTATTTCCACCCTGAGTTAGAGAAAGAAAATGGCACTGATCTCTTCAGGGAGGATCTAAAAGAATCATTTGGTGACTCCCACACTGGTTTTGTGAATTACCAAGATGAACCCATAAGTGAAGGTGAATTAGTCAAAGCATCATACACCATATTCACCAGGTCCGAGAATGAGTCAGCCCAACAGGCTAACAAAGAGAAGACAAAGGAGTGACCCCAACCAAAAATTTCAATTGTTGAGTAGAGAACCCCTCTTCCTTTTCAATCAAAGGACCTGGTGATTACCAAAGAAGTAAGTACATCAAACATCTCTGTACCTTCTACTTCGGCTTCACAAACTAGTCCTTCCCCTACCGAGAATCAAAAGGATGAACTCCCATCCTCTCTTCCAAATCCATTCCACTTATTTGACATGATTGATCATGTCAAGGAATCCAAAATTCAAATGACTGAGTTTGAATGCCTACAAGTCAATCCTGAGCAATTGGACATTGATGGAGGACCAAATGCAAACCTATCCAAGACAAAATACGTGGTCATCCAAACATCAGCCCCTGTAGCACAAGTTCTATCTGAGTCTTCAGGCAGGGGTAATTATTTCTTTACCATAGAGGATGTTCATGTTTCTATAGATGAATGTCCTGTAGCTGACAATCTAGGAATTGATCCAAATAAGACTTCAGGAGAATTGGTAGGATGTTGTATAAACAAGGAAGGATCTTCCATCTCTAATGAAGAGAAATCTGATGGGAGATCAGCTTCTGATGATGACAACAATTCTTCCACCAATGATGAAGTTGGAACTATGTTGATATCTCCTCAAGGAGATATTCTTCCTTCATGCAATTTGCAAGTCAGGAACACCAACACAGCTGGATGTGAATCTTTATTGCTTAAATTGAAGATTGCTCAAGATGAAGAAGTCAAACTCCTTCACATCAAAGGAGATGTTAATCTGATAGTTTGTCAGGAGTTTGATATGGACAATCCAATCATATGCTGGACTGAACTAGAAGAACAACCAATTATGGTAATGGACCATGCTGCTGTAAATGAAAATTAGGCAGAGGAACCCTTCACAGGGAGAGCAAGGAGTTATGGTTTTTAGTTTGAAGACCACGTCATGCCACAGAGCAAAAAGAAGGAAAGACCAAGAGGAAGACACAAAAAAATGGTTTCCTGGTGGAGAGATCCATTTGCCCATCACTGTTTATGGGGACAAAATGTCTTCTTGCTGGTTTACTAAGATGGAACACTATTTTCACTATCTCTCAAGAATCAGCATCTAAAATACTTCAATTCTTGAAGTATTAGATCATTGCATATGTATATATGTATATTTTTACAGTTTTTAATTCTATTTTGTTTTGTTTGTTTCCATTTTTTATTCCTTTCATTTCTAGGTAGCATGACTCTGTATCCCAATGACATACTTGAAGACAATGGAGATTCTAGATTCTACTCCTTTCAATTCATTTTACAATTGACAAAGTTCCCCAATTGGAGCTAGTCGTTGTCCCCCAAAAATAGCACTCATTTTTGGGACAACATTTGAACTATTTTGGTCTTACAGACCAAAATTATCTCTTCCCTTTTCAAAATTTGTCTTGGGCATTCAAATTACTCATTTTTTAGGCTTTACGGCTTCTACAGGTGGGTTCAATAAAAAGAATTAGTTTCTAACAATTGGTCATTTTTGGAATTGGTTCATCACCTTGGTTTAAACAAAAATCTCCAGCAGCAGGTTCAATGTTTGGTTCATCTTTTGGTTCGACCTCAAATGGTTCAATGGCTCAGTTCAACCAAGTGGTTCAATGCTTTATTTCACTCGGGTGGTTCATTCCCTTTGTTTCAGTGTCTTTTGGTTTAATCAAATGGTTCGTCAGTTGGTTCAAAGCTTTGTTTGAACTGTTGAACCAAAACTTGGTTCAACGGTTGGTTCGATGTCTTGGTTCAACAAAAAGGTTCAATGTTTTGGTTCAAAGACATGGTTCAAAGGCAAGTTCAATGTTTGGTTTAATGCTTAGTTCATCGGCTCAGTTCATTCAGCTTGAACCATCAGCTTGAACCATTTTTGGTTCGACCGATTGGTTCAATGTCTTGGTTCAACGGAATGGTTCATCACCAAAGTTTAAAGGGGTGGTTTAATGCAAAAAGAAGCTTCTCGAAGGACAAGTGCCCTTGCGAAGGAAACTTAATCGATAAAGGCACCCTTTGGAAGGGTCATTTTCAAAGAAGCTGAAAGGTAATTCTTTTAGATTTGTTTAAGGAATTTAAAATTGGTTTTGCAAACTTTTCGTCTATAGGAATTTTCCCTAGACTTTTTGTCTACAGGAATTTTCCTCGACGAAAATGTCCACGGGAAGAAGCGTAAGAAAATCCCAGGGGAATATCTGAAGGGTCACCTGCAGAAGCTTGAAAGGCCATTTAAAGAATGCTTGAAGGATAGATATCCTTATGGGAGGCTATTCTAACTCACAATAGGTCATTTCTCAAGGCCCAAAAGGGCAAGTCCAATGTGGAAATATACCAAATAGAAAGCTGAAAGAAGACCAAGGGGTGACACACCCAAGGTTGTCAAATTGAACACAGTGAACTAGCCATTGATCCTTTGAACATACAGACAAAAATACATTCAAAAATTTCAAGGCCAAGACTAGCAAAAAGCGAAGAAGGAATAGAACAACAAACTAAATCTAGGACCCGATTCAATTAACCAGAAAAGGAGGAATGACGAAGAGAAGATCAGATCACTAGGTGGACATTGAAAGTTGTAAACTTTCAATAAGCATGACTTGTTTCCCTGCATTGATAAAATCAAATGGGTAAAATTCCCCTAACTTCCAGAATGTCTTGTTAATAGATTCCAACGTAGAATGATGTATTTACTGTTCTCAAGTCCTTCTTGAAGAGGCTATACAAGGGGACTTTCTTCTACTATAATAATGATCTCTTTTTTGACAATTAGAACAAAACTTTGCCCAAATTTTAAGGCATTACTGAGACTTTGAGCTTAGATTCCCGATCATATTTTGTTACTGGAATAAGAAAGTAAGTGGTTTTTCAGACTTTGTGCTGTAATATCTTTGTTATTGAGGAAATTGTTCTTATGTGTTTTTCTTCAATATATCTTATATTCCTTTAGTTCAACAAGCAAAATTAGTGACAGTAGTCAAGAAGGTGTCCTAAAGAATCAATTGTGGAGAGACTTTGTGCCCCCATAATTGCCTTTAGTGTGTTTTCTTTTCTTTTCTGTGTAAAGGACCTCGAGGTGACTTTGTGCCCTCATTGTCCTTCGTATCTTACTCTTAAGCAATCCAGGTGAAGACTTTGTGCTGCATCTCAATTTGCTAGTTATCACATCCTTTGCTACATTTTGTTGTTACTACCAGGAGTATTCTTGTGGTTTAATGAATAGTACTTATTAAAGAAGAGGATTACTGTCTATCATTTCCCTTGAGTTTTTCCTTTGATCCATGTGCATCATCTCTAAAGAAAGAGAGATGGATGGTTTGTCCTACCCATGAGTATTATTTTCTATATATATATATATAGGGAACCTCCCCTTGATGAGAGGAGAGATCAGTGTCTTTTTGATGTGGTAAAACTACACATTTGGATGACCAATCTTCCTACTTTGGATGATCAGACCTATTTTGTTTATCAGTACGCTGATTAATAAAATATTAAACCAATAGATCAAATCTTTTATCTTCATGGCATTCCTTCTTCAATTATCTTAGATCATGATGCCACTTCCACTAGCCATTTTTGGATGGAACTATTTCATTGCACGAGCACATAGTTGAGAATGAGCTCTGGGTAGCACCCACAAATAGATGGCCAAACAGAAATAGTCAACAAATGCTTGGAGACCTTCCTTCATTACTTTGCTTTAGAAAAACAACATCAATGGGCCAAGTGGCTTCCCCTAACTGAATGGTGGTACAATACCTCATACCACACTTCCACCAAAATGACTCCCTATGAAGTGGTTTATGGTTAAGCACCACCACCACTTCTTCCATATAATCCCGGTAGCTCACTAGTTTAGGAAATTGACACTACTCTCTAAAATTAGGATCAGATTTGCCACACCTTGTGAGACAATCTCCACATGGCATAGAATTGAATGAAGCAGTAGGCTAATCAGCACCACTTTGAGCGTACCTTTCAACTTGGTGATATGGTCTTTCTTCATCTGTAGCCATACAGAAAATCATCACTGAAACTTAAATGGTGCCAAAAGATTGCTCCTAAGTTTTATGGGCCATATAAGGTTCTCTAGAAGATTGGGTCAGTTGCTTATAAGTTAGAGCTTTCAACTTCCTCCCAAGTTCATCATGTCTTTCATGTCTCTTATTTGAAGCAAGTTCTTAGATCCAACATCTGGGTGCAGACAGTTTTATTAGCACTTGATAATGAAGGATCCATCCTTCTTGAGCTGGAAGCAATCCTAGATAGGCACACCTACTAACTTCGATCCCGCTTCATCATAGAGGTCTTAATCCAATAGCACGGCATGCAACTAGAAGATGCAACATGGGAACCACTCTTCTAGCTTCAACAACAATTCCCACATCTGAAGCTTTGAGGGCGAAGGTTTTTCTAAGGGGGAGGGGATGTTAGGAACCTGTGCCTTACCCTTCTCTTTGTAGTATTAGTGTAATAATTACTATGGATGCATATGCTTTGTAAGTGATCCCTTAGAGCATATTTGAATTATCCCACATACAAGGGAAGTAGTAGTTGTTAAAATAGAGTTAGTATATAAGTAAGTGTTGAGGCCCAATGAAGGCATCCATGAATTTATTGTATTGAGCTTGCCCCCTCGAAGTGGCCTATGATCAAAATAAGTTTTCTATGTTTCTGTTATTCATAAGAGTTATTTTATTTTCACATATTTCAATTAAATCTATTGTAGGAGGTAATCTACTATAGGTGTTTCTTCTCAACTCTCTCTTAATCACAACTACTATCATCTAGTATGTTGTGTACTCCACATACCCAACTCTTAAAATTTTGTGAAATGGACTTACTACAATCTAAAAAACCTCATTTCGATGAGAAAAATATTTATTGACATTTATATCTATAATTAACAGGGCAAGATTGTCCAAAATTCTTATGTTCTAGTTTCTTGTTAAAATTATTATCCTAATGTTAATGAAATTTCCATATTCTAGGTTATCCAAGTTCTTGTTACTTATTTTATTCAGGCTAACTTATTAATGGATTATAAAAACTTATGAATATATACATGTTTTCCAAATTCATGTAATATTTGCATTTTGGTATTTTTGTTTAGCATGGTATTTCATCAACATTTTTTTTCAGCATGGTATTTTGTAAGTTTTTGTTTTTCGGTATTTTTGTTCATCGTGGCACTTCACCAAATTTTGTTCATCAACACTTTTGTTCATCACAATTCTTTCTCTTTGGGACTTTTGTAGATTCACAACTTCAAATCCTATGTGAGATTTTGGTCTTCACAAATTTTGTTTGGCATGGTGTCTCATTAACATTTTGTTCTACATGGTACTTCATGAACTTTTTGTCTTTAGCACTTTCACATTGCATTGACTCTTTGTAACTTTGGTTCACCACATTTGGGTTTTGTTGATTTTATCTTTGCATAAAATGGTAGGTGATAATATAAACAAAAGTCCTGACACCCAAAAATCTAAGAAAATGCCATGTGGCATAATTATCCTCTTTGAAAAATTAGCAAAATAGTGACACTTTGTAAATGGATGACAACAGGGCAATCCTTTTGGCATATGTGAAGCGTACATGATTAGTCACTAAAGCAATGTGGAAAATTTAAAAATAATGTAAATGAAATCAAACCTATAGCCACTAGGCATTAATGGTGCATGAATAAGAAGTGAAGTCTCAATCTTAATAATTATCATCTAATTATGAAGAGATGTTGTTTTCTATGAATTTCGAATGAGCTTGATCTTGCTTGTATTCATAGAGAACTAAATATCTCTAGCTACCTACATTTACCTATAAATTACTTCTAAAGAATGACCTCCCAATTGAATTACCATGAGAATTATCGAAGCAAATCATGATATAATGGCTTCATCCTCTATGATGTTTAGGGCATCCCTTTTACCATTGAATTATTCATTGAAGGGTTCCACAGAGTATGTCAACATGATATTTGACTCAACGGTGTTTGAGAACCGATATGCCAACTATACTAGACTATGTGATGCCATTAATGGCATAGATTCACACTTAATGGAGAAAACCCTAAGGGAAGAACATAATCAAATAATGGTATTTAATTCCACTAAAATTATAATTATTTTGTTTTACAACATCCAAACTAGAAGTGATGTCATGTATTGACCTGTTTAGACACCTCTTCTTTGTAGGTAAAATCTTTTATGGCTTCCCTCACCACATGAACCATAATATAGTTGTGGATTACATAGATTGTGATGCTTTAAAGAGGTCCCTTTAACTTTATTTTGTAGACACCATGTATCATAACCACCGGGTGGTATCATGGAAGAAGACAAATATAACGAAAGGCACCCTACAAAAATGGATTTAACTAGGGGAGAGTGTAATTCTCAAAGTTGGCAGTAATGTGCCAATTACAAAGTTTTGGTTGGGAATTTGAATTGGGATGGCCCTACTAAGCAAATTATTTGGTATCTAAGCATTGGTTAACTCTATTTGAAATGAGTGCCACTACTTTATTTTTTACTAATATTTGAACTAACTTTTACCCTCAGAGAAATCATTAATGCCAAACTGGTAGGACAAATGTTCTAGAAATACAAGAGGCCATTTCTTCATAATGTCCCACCTCTTAGATGTTTTCATGGACATAATTTACATCAAAAATAATGTATGTGATTATTTCTCATTCTTTCACATATACACATACACTACAAACATCAACAAGATAGATGAGGACATATATCCACAAGTTTAAAATGCCATACATGAGACTCCCTCCTTAGAGCATCTAAAAGTATCAGCCTGATCTTAGGTTTAAGGATAGATTGGTGGTTATATCCTGATTACACAGTGATCATAGTGTGTGTAATAAAGGCAATACCCTATGTCTTCCAAAGTATGTTCCTAAAAAATTAGTAGATCAAGAAATATTTGACCAAATCTAATGGAACATAAAGAAGGATTTGAAGAATAAAAATAAATATATGTATCATGGATCTTTATTAATGATTAGTAGAATGAATTACACCAATATGAAACACTTCAGGGATGTTGGGAGAAATTGAGAGTTTTACCCATTGTACTCAATACCACATAGGGTATTGCGATGCCCATGGATTTGTTCATAAAAATATCAAAGGCCTAGGATTAATGTATGAACATGATCCATTCGAGCATGATTTCATATTTGTGAATACCGAAGATGATAATTAGGTTTTTAAGAGTGAAGACATAGTCAGATACATAAAATACATATGAAATACAATTTAGGGGATTTATCCATCACTATTAAGCAAGTAAAACATAGGATTCCATCTCCAAGAGGATATGCATCCATAGATTATTGATGTTCAAGGCCATCATAAAATACAAAATTTTATGGGTAACCCTGTCAACCAAATTCATATGTGAATAAGGTTGTTAAGTATCAGCCTGGTGTTGAATAAATCCATATTGTTGCTAGATCTCAAGGAAGAGATAAAAATATTATGAATATGAATTCACCACATGATGAGGAGGTAGGACCTCAGGTGGTAAACTAATCTCCCAATATGGGAAGCCCAATTGCTCCACCTCTTCCTCCTGAAAAAACCATTCCTTTAATAGGGAACCAGTGTTGCACTACAAAATGAGGCCCAAAATTTACCAAGCTCCTAGCTAGTCATCAAAGACCCTTACTATTTCTAGTAGAAATGCATCATCACAAGTGGGTATTGATGATCAAGTTGAGGATCTAGCATAGTTAGACATAACTATTTAAGATGAGCTAGCTTCTCTAGTTGATTATCCATAAGATGAATATGAGGAGGCATAACTAGAAAAGGGAAAAGTTCTGAGCCTTAGATAGTTGAAGGGAAAGCCACCACTGGATCCCCATCCATTAGCTGACTCTAATTATATTTCTATTTCTAGTAAATAAATTCCTATTATCCCTACCACCTCTATTATTTCCACACCTCCTATGTTATATATTGATTGTATATTACTCCCTTAATTCCTCTTATCTCTATTGTTTCTTCAACTGTCATTAATCCTACTACTCCTGAGCTTAAGAGAGTTCATTTTAAGATAGTTGAAACAACCGCTACCACCCAACAACTAATCCAAACTATTCAGTTGGGAATTCTTATTCTAACTTCTTATAACACCTTAGTTACTATAATAATTACATCCCAAAGGGCTAGTAAGATAATAACTTTCATAGTGCATCCCCTCCCATAAATCAAGGATGTGGAGTGGTAGAATATAGTCATTCATTTTCTATATGACCCACTCAAAGTGGAAGTAGAAATGTAATCTTCCAAGTATATACTGACCTTAACATCTTTCTAGGACACTGCATTAATTTATCCCTCACATTTGGTGATTCCATAATGGACAGCAAACCTTAGAACCCAAGATGCACAAAGTCCAAACTTGATGATCATGAAGCTACCTACAAAGAGCTCTATTTTTATCAAGACATATAAACTATACATAGATTGAGGAAGAGGAATATTCAAGATGACTCATGAAAAGGCATAGTCATCGAGTCGAGATAGGATGTATTATCCTTGTCAAAGATAATAAATAGGAAGATAGGAGATTTCCCCTCTCATTAAGACTTATCTACCTACTTAATGATGTAAAATAGAGCCATCATTGAATTGCATTGAGAAATTGGAGGTGGTTATATAGGAGCTCCAAAAGGAAATTGAATAAATAAAATAATACCATCAAGTTGTGCATGTACCTAAAGAGATAAAGGAGGTCATTCAAAACATGATTGTTATATTATATAACATTATTGAAATTATCAGTGTAAACAAAGCTGAAGTGTCTCCCCTACTTGCTAGTACATCTAGATTGTTTAATTATTTCAATGAAGATGAGAATAAAATTCAATTTACTGATCCCAATTACGACCAATAAGGACTTTAGTTATTTATATCTAATGATGTCAATTAAGGTGTCTAATGATCTCAACTTGGTCATAGTTATATTGGAAGAATATAGGATTTGGGTTTCAAGTGTGCAGGCCTTGGTCCTTGAGTTGATGGAACATGAAAGATAGGTTTTCAAATTTTGGATGATCTCAAATTGTCTCAAATTAGAGACCTAGAAGGTAAGCTAAATCCTAGAGCCCTTTTTAATAACTTACTATATCATGAAGATTCTATGTTCAAAAATGGACTTCATGGATGTTCATTGTAATAAATTGGCCAAGAACATAAATTTATGAGGATGATAAATTTTGATGTTCGATATAGATAGAGACATTTATGGTTGTTCTAAAAAATGTTTGTTGCATAGATTTTTATTTCATGTTTGTGTTATAGTTTTTATGCATTTTATGTAAATGATAGCTTAGTTTATTAATTTATGTTATATCTATTTCAAGTATTTTTTCGTTAATTTTACCAAAATATTTATCAGTTGACAATGTGCAACAACAATTTTAAGTAGATAGATATTAGTTTCTTGCAACAAGTTTTCTTGGTTGTTTTTAATGTTTTGTAGAAACATCATTTGATACAACTTCCTAGACTAATCTATAGATAGTCAAAGGTGATCTTTTTTATTTTCTGTAATATTTTATTATGAAATTCTATAATAGTCTTGATAAAATAAACCTATAGCTGATAATTAGGACTTGATTGCATTGTATTCCTCACACCTCCTTACTATATTTTTTTGTTTTGTGTGTTACAGCAATAAGATGATTACATTAGTCCCTTAGCATTTATCCTTCTTCTAAATTAGGTTAGAAATAATTCATGATGTCAATTTATATATCCTCTTTCTTCACTTACCCTTGAATTAATTTTTGGTTTATTTAAATATTTTCCCCTTTAGTCAACACAATATCCATTCCATTCAACCAAAGTGAATCTAGGATTGATATCCATATCTAAACCATCACAATTAATAGTTTATTTTCTTATCACCATTATACCATTGGTTATTACAAGTCCCCATCCAAAACTTCATGCATTGAAGTGAAGTCAATCTTCACTAAAATCCCAAAATGTTAGAGGTTACCTTGTGATTATTCACAAGTGCTTATAATACCCAAATCAATAAAAAAATATAATTTAGTGCTATAAAGATGGCCTATTTCATTATTACAATAAAGATATCATCTAATTTTCACTAGATATAACTAAAATATTTATACTCTCCTTCTCTAGAAACAACCTTCTATATCAACCCTTAAAAACCCAATAAAAGATTAAATGAGATAAAGGTATCTTAAGGAGTTCCCAAGCTTAGTTATATTCCCCAAATAGAATACAAGCCCTTTTGAGTCAAATGACACACTAATGGTTAACTATTTCTTCCTTTAACATTGTAGGAGGCATCCATGATCAACCTCAAAATCATGACAAATACCTCTCTCTTTTCTTTGTTAGGAGGTAAGATCGCTGAAGAACATGTTAAAGCCTTCATAACTACTTCAAGAATATGTAATTTAATCCATGAAGATGAAGTTTGAAGGCTTTTTCTTTTTACACTAAAAGATACCACATATGACTAGTTCCTTGATGTTGTTGAAGTGTTGATAAGGTTTTCAAATGAATACTAAAATGTTTTTCTAGGATAGTTCATCCAAGTTACCAACACTATTGCAGTGTATCAGTATTTCTCTATCATGAAAAGAGTTCCCAATGAATCCATTAGGGAATTCAATGTGAGGTTTCAAAATATGTATATCCAGGTACATAATTCATATAAATTAGATATTTTCTAGGCCATTTAAATGTACAAGAATGCATCAGATCCTACCACTATAGTGTTTTTGCTTAGGACAATAGGTGTTACTAATTTGACATGGGATTATGTCAAGGGATAGAGGTTAATAGATAAATGAAACCCTAGTCTCAAATATGAATAAAGATAAATGTGTATCAAACTTACCCCATGGTAATTATGATTCTAAATGTTAATAAAAACATTGTGGGCTAGAATCAAACCCAGGCTCATATGCAGTTTCATCTATCTCATGTTGTACCCAACTAGGATTTAAGTTTCCTAAATAAATATATCCAAGCTGACAATCCTCAAAGAGTCAAGGATTTAATCATAGTGAACACTTCCACCAATGAAGGTGCTACTGATGAATCTAGTAAATATGGACTAAATAACATTCAAATGATGGTAAAAAAGTTGTGAAATGAGTTATCAAGCATGCATAAAAAGGAAGGGAAATGTTGGTGGATAGAATACTAACAAAAAATTTAACTTTTAAAGTACAATAAAAAATTCATAGCTAAATATTCAAATTAGTAACACTTGTTATCCTAAGTAAAAACACTATATTGGTAGGATTTGATGCATTCTTGTACATTTCAATGGCCTAGACAACATCCAATTTATATGAATTATGTACCTAGAGCATCCAATAGCCAAAAAAAACATGGATAATCCACTAAGCAAGGGGCCTAAGCTAAATATTCTAGAGGTAACACTACCTAACTATTGTAAAATTCATAACATAGCTTAACACATAGATTTGAGATGCATAGAGTTATGTAGATCATTTGAGATCTTTCAAGAAGAAATGGATAGACAAGAATGTTTGATGAATCAATCTAAGGCTTATTATTCCAATACTTACATCCACTCTAAAACTATTATGGTCCTTGACATGTATGATTTTTAATTTCAATTAAAAGTTGATAATGAACTAGAACATATTAAGAATGAATTTCATGCCTTATAGTAATTCTATAGAAGTAATTACAATCTGATGAGCAATTATCCACCTCCTTCATAGGATAAACATCATTTTTATCCCATGGTATCACATAGTAGAAGAGGGTACAATATTGTAGAGGATATGAAGAATATCAAAGCTAACATCACCCTACATGAGTTGGCTTAGATCAAAAAAAGAGGGAGCTACTGATAAAAGCCTTGATTAGAAGATATATTACAGACAAGTCTATAATTTCCTAAGTAAATTTAATGATTTACAAATACAAACATGATGTCAGTTTCTTCTTATGAATAGTCAAAATATTCTGTAAGAATGTTCATAGTTTTATGGTGGTGTTGGGAGTGTCATCCAATGTGATTCCCAAAGTTGTATGTAAGAAACTAGGGTAAACCAAAGACAAATCAAAAAAGCTAATCCTACAACTAGACATATCTATAGTACCCTATTTTGGGGAATTAAGAAATGTATACATATGGTTAGCCTTAGAGCCACATATGCAATAGTATATTAATATTCTACTAGTTGACATCCAAGAAGATTATGGACTATTACATAGTTCATATTAGTAGAAAAATTTAATGGGTATGTGCACATTGATTTATGACATGTTTGATTTCCATGTAAAGGTGTGCCCAATCAAATCAAGATTGACTGGGAGTTGAAATTAAAGTACTTGATCACTTAGTTCAATGTAAAAATGATAAGGAAGAAATAGCATCATGATATAATAATATTTATACCTTCACTATAGGATGGGACCCAATGTTATAAATTTGAAGGAATGTAATCTAAATGTTGGGAAATATGGAAGCACACAATTGATTACCAAGCAACTTAACATGCAGAAATTAACCAGAATCACAAGTAACTAGAATTCAAAAATAACACAGAATATGAGAGACAATACACAACTTGTATTAAAACTCTTCCATAAGGAAATACAACAAAGAAGATTGCCACAGTTCTTCTTCCTTACACACCTCTAGGGCATAAACAATAAATTTTCCCTCAAAGCTCTCTCTCTTACGGTCCCAACACACAACTCAAACACAGAGTTGGTGTTCAACTCCAACCAGCCAGTATCCACTACTGCCAGTACTCCAGTGCTCCACAAGCACCACAAGTGCTCCATGCACTCCAAGTACACAATTGTACTTCAATTAGATCTCCCCTAAATTGCAACAACCTGCAACCCAATCTGATCTTACTTATGGAAGGAACTTCCTTGCCTTCCTCTTTGCTCTTTCTGAGTACACACTATACTCTAAGTAGATCTTGCCTGATACTGCTCCCTATTGTGTTGTTATCCTCCCTGATCTTGCACACCTACAAATAAATCTCATTCTACACACCTGCAAACTTGGATCATGCGCACACATACACCTACAGATCAATGATCTTACTTACCCATGTAGATCTCCTAAAGTAGCCATGCACACCTACTGACCAAGATCCTACACACCTGAAGAATCCTACTGACTCTCCAAAACTAGCACCCACACTCAGTACTGATGTGGAGCTAGGATGAACATCCTTGCTCACCTCACACATAGAAGGAGCTAACTTTTCTCAACTCAAACTAGAACGACTTACAATACAATCCATGAGTCTATTATATAGATCTCATGCAAACAATAATTAGACACCTAATTACAATAATTAGATCCGTAGCTTCTAGTCTAAATTTGGCTCTTGACATGCAAAAACTTGGTTCATTAACTAATTTCCCATAAAACTTGTAGTTTGAACCGCATAGGTGACCGATGTCGGTCCCTGTCTGCCTGGGGGTGCCAACGCTGGCTGATATTTGACTGACATCAGTTGCTCTTCTGCCTATAACCTACCAACGTCAATTGGCCTAACTAATGCTGGTGTATGTGACACTCAACAACTCTCTGCAACCTCCTCCTCTATTTGCATCAATGAAGCTTTTAGCTCCACAACCTAACAATCTCCCACTTGGAGATAAATAGCTGCACTGTACCTGTACCTATACTCCATCTAATCTATTTCTTGGCTTGTATCCCTCTTCAAGATCAATCCTGAAGACCAACCACCACACAACCTGTGGTGCACCTCCTGTCATCTGAGTACCCTACCACATCCAAACCTACAAACCCATGTAGTGAAGTCCTGACCCTGCATAGCATGAATTCTTGCTGCTAGTCCCTCTCAAATACCTGAGAACCCACTTCCCCGAGTTGGCTCCTAACTCTTTGACAACACCCACTGCTTGAGCAAACTCAGGTCTATACCAGACCTCATGTGATTTTAGAAACTGAACTATCCAGCCCTTAGTGTGCTCCGTTTCTGTATCCTAAACCTCGCCAACACCTGATTCACATCAGTTCCCACCGGAGACAAAATCAACCTGTGATCTTCCATGTCTCCCATGCCAAAGAATTTTACTGCTCCAAATTCCTCATGACATGCCACTGAACTAATATTACCCTTAGCTCAGCAAAAACTTGTATGTACAAACCTGCTAGCTAGCATACCATCCACATATAGTAATAGGATAATGTTGCAATCATCATCCACCTGGTAAGACAAACCACAGTAGTTACCTTGACATTGACTAAAGCCATGCTTTGTCATCCACCTATCAAAACTTGTACCACCGTCCTATAGCTTCCTCAATATCGTATGATCTGGTCTTCCATCTCATGTGTCCATTCTCTCTATTCTTCAACTAAGGTATCCATTCGCCTCTGTGCTTTCTTTCAGCTGACAACCCTACCAAGTCTCCTACTTGGTTCTGCATCATATTCCTGCCATGATCCCATTATTTCCTGGATCCTTCCTGATCTGTAGTTAGCAATGAGTATAAAGAAGAGAAATAATGAATTTGAGGCTTACTTACCACTTCAGTCCTCCATATGGGCGTTTGAGACTCCTTGACAGCTTGATGTCTACCTAAAATCTGTTACAGTGACTGACCTCGGTCACCACACAGTTTGCATCCAATCGACGTCGGTTCCCATGCGCCTGTCCTAACTATCGACCCTACCAACATTAGTGTCTCTTATTGCTAACATCGGTCCTCCTGACCGATGTCGGTCTTACCTATTGCTAACGTTGGTCCCCCTGACTAACATCGGTCTTACCCTGCCTGACATCACTGGCTTCGATCTGCACATGACCGACATCGGCACTTGTCTGTTCAATGCCGATTCCCCTTGATTGACACCGGTACCTGTGTTCACCTGTGAGTGATGACTTTTTACCCGTGAGCTCCTTTGAATCAAAACCCATGTCCAAACTGCCCTGCTCAGAAGTATCCAGCCCCATCCACTGGTCTCTGTCTGTCATCTCCTCTAAGAACACCAAGGCTTTTCAGTTCTTAAACCTATCAAACACATCTATCTTCCACTTGAGAACATGCATCTCCTTCTTGCTCATGTGACCAAGCCTACAAAGCCACGTCTCTACAACAGAAGAAGAATCAGTAATATAAACAAGTAGATAAAGAGTACCTATTTTCTTACCACCAGCTAATTCACGTGCATCCGCTGTGAGAGTTCTTGTGCATCTCTCATCACCCAACTTTTATGAAGAAATTAGCCACATCTTCAAACCTGGGACCTGCGTGACCTTTTTCAACACCCATGTGTTGGCCGCCTGCAATTTCAGCTTCACTTTCCCTTTGCCAATTCTTTGACAAGGCTCACTAGCTCCTCTACCTGGGGTTGCATGGAAAGAGGCAACAGAATCTATAAAACAAGATTCTAATTTATCCAAGAAACCTCCCAGAGCATCCTATGCAACATCACCTACAACATCTACTTCTTCAGTTCCTTCATGCTGATCTTCCACAAACCAACAATTTTCTTTTCCCTGCTCTTTCTTTCCATAAAATCGTAATTGACCATTCATGCTTTTTAATTCCTCCATTCTTAGCTTACTTTATTTTTCCATTACTCTACTCCCACTCAATCAGAAACCCCTGAGAGTGACCTATAACCAAACACAAAACCTGCTCCCTGCAACCTTAGCTCTGATACCACTTGTTGGGAAATATCGAAGCACATAATTGATTACCAAGCAACTTAACATGCAGAAATTAACTAGAATCACAAGTAACTAAAATTCAGAAATAACACAGAATATGAGAGACAATACACAACTAGTATTAAAACTCTTCCAAAAAGAAATACAACAAAGAAGATTGCCACAGTTCTTCTTCCTTACACACCTATAGGGCTCCCACACCTCTAGGGCATAAATAGTAAATCTTCCCTCAAAGCTCTCTCTCTTATGGTCCCAACACACAACTCAAACACAGAGTTGGTGTTCACCTCTAACCAGCCAGTATCCACTATTGCCAGTACTCCAATGCTCCACGCACACCATAAGTGCTCCATGCACTCCAAGTACATAATCGTACTTCAAGTAGATCTCCTCTAAACTATAACAACCTGTAACCCAATCTGATCTTACTTATGGAAGAAAATTCCTTGCCTTCCTCTTTGCTCTATCTGAGTACACACTATACTCCAAGTAGATCCTGCATGATATTGCTCCCTATTGTGTTGTTGTCCTCCCTAATATTGCACACCTGTAAATCAATCTAGTTCTACACACCTGCAAACTTGGATCATGCGCACACATACACCTATAGATCAATGGTCTTACTTACCCATGTAGATCTCCTAAAGTAGCCATGCACACCTACTGACCAAGATCCTACACACCTGAAGAATCCTACTGACTCTCCAAAACTAGCACCTACACTTGGTACTGTTGTGGAACTAGGATGAACACCCTTGCTCGCCTCACACACAGAAGGATCTAACTTTATTCAACTCAATCTAGAATGACTTACAATACAATCCATGAGTCTATTATATAGATCTCATGTAAACAATAATTAGACACCGAATTACAATAATTAGATATGTAGCTTCTAGTCTAAATTTGGCTCTTGACATGCAAACACTTGGTTCGTTAACTAACTACCTATAAAACTTGTAGTTCAAACCACATAGGTGACCAACGTCAGTCCCTATCTACTTGGGGGTGCCGATGCCGGCCGATCTCTGACCAATGTCAGTTGTTCTTCTATTTGTAACCCGTCGACGTCGGTTGGCCTGACCGACGCCAGTGTCTGTGACACTCAACAAACTCTTTGCAACCTCCTCCTCTGTTTGTATCAGTGAAGCTTTTAGCTCCACAACCTAACACTAAACAAGGTTTTGGTGTCAGTTTGGCCCTAACTGATCCAGATGATAAATAATATTTTTTTTGCATAAATATTTTAATTCACTTACACCAACAGCCAAGCTGAGTATGAGGCACTTATCCTAGGTCTACATTTTGACTTAAAGCGTGGCATTAAGAATGTATAAAAATATAGTGATTCTAATCTAGTGGTCAACCATATCAAGACAAAGTACTAATGCATGATGGATTATCTTAATAATTACTAGCAAAAATCATGCGATCTGGTTGAATATTTTTAGACTTTCAATATTAGATATTTCTTAAGCAAATAAAATTAGGTAGTAGATGTATTGGAATCTTCAGCAGCCGACCTGACACCACTCTAAGAGTCTAAGAGGAAAATATTTTTAGTAGAGATAATGTCTTGTCCCACTATCCCTAAGAATGTAATAAAAATCCAAGTCTTTTAATATAATCAACAAATTTTCTAGTTCATAAATAATTCTAGGAATTTTCAAGATTAGATCATAAATGAAAATGACTTTGACTATATATAAGCATCAGACCTTGGGGAGAATGGTATCCTGTAGCTCAAGTAAAATGGAATACCCATGGGGATAATATCTTCATAAAGGATCTTAATTTAATTATATCCATAAGATGAAAGGAAAAATTAGCCAAAGGCATACATAATTTGATTGTGTCAAAAAAAATTTGTAACTGAGGAGTATTTTTTAGTATGTAAAGATTCATCT
Source organism: Torreya grandis (assembly GCA_037957365.1). Classification (NCBI taxonomy): domain Eukaryota; kingdom Viridiplantae; phylum Streptophyta; class Pinopsida; order Cupressales; family Taxaceae; genus Torreya; species Torreya grandis. Next base: position 63,635 of record JARHVA010011053.1, read on the forward strand.
AATTTGCACTTATATTGAAAATAAAAATTTTAAGGATATACTAATAGATTACAAGGACATGATTGATTGGACCTATGAAGGCTTTAATATTTCTGGTCCCAAGGTAATCTCCCATACTATTCCTTTAAGTCTAGAAATCAAACCTATCAGATAATGTTAAAGGCCCATGAATCATATTCTAGAACCTTTCATTCAGAATGAAATTCAAAAGATATTAGATTCTAAGATTATATTTCCTATCAGACATTCTACCTGTGTATAAAATTTGGTGTCCTTCGAGAATAATAATAGTGAAATAAGGCTATGTGTCAACTTTATGAACCTAAACTGATCTTCATAGAAGGATAATTATCTTAGACCTTCTTTGTATAAAGTAATATACACTCTCAATGGGTCTAAATATATGTCCTTCCTAGATGTTTTCTTAAGATATAAAATGTGTTGGTGGGAGCACAGGACTTGATGAAGATTGATTTCAACATAAAATGGGGGACATATTCTTATAAAAGGATGCCTTTCATCAACATCATTATTGGGGAAATATTCCAATGAGCCATGGATAATGCATTCTAAGGACTTATTTGTAAGTGCATCATTATTTATATTGGTGACCTCATTATGTTTTCTAAAAATATAATTGATTTTGAAGATTATCTACAAAAAGTATTTAATAGGTGTAGGAGATATGGAGTGTCCCTCAAGCTTAAGAACAACATATTTGGGATAAGATGAGGAAAAATATAGGGACACATAACAACTAGAGAAAATATTTTTATTCATTCTAAATATGATGAGGCCATCCTAAATATAACACCTCCTAATGGTTGAAAAGAGCATAAATCCATATTTCACAAGATAAATTTCATGCATAAATTCATGTTTGGGTTTATATAAATCATGAAGCTATTGAATTCTATGTTAAAAAAAGAGAACCAAGATAGGATAGAAAATGGAATCCAAGAATTTCTTCTGAGACATCAAGATAGCCATTGCTCAATCTCTAGTATTGATTATTCCTAACTTCACCAAGGATTTGTATCTTTATTTCTTCACTTGAAAATGTACCATTGCCACAATGCTCACTCAAAAAGGTAGATGACAATGAACACCAAATTGATTTTATCAGTACTAATTTAGAGGTTACCAAAATAAAACATTTAATGATAGACAAGTAAATCTATTCATTCATGAAAGCTATGAAAAATTTCATACACTATATCCCACGGAGTAAAACTTATGTTATAGTCCCAAACCCAGAAATTAAGCTCACACTCAACCAAGATGAACTAGGTGAAAGAAAGGGAAAGTGGATGGAAATTTTGTAAGATTTTGATCTAAATATCAAACTAGCAAAGATGGTGAGAGACCATAAAATAATCTAACTAATGATAGATATAGATCCACCTTTTTATGTTGAGTAAGTTGATGATGTTCAAATACATAGAGCTAAATGGTATGTTCTAATCATTCACTATTTCCTCGTAGACACATGCCTCTTGTAACTAAACACTGAATAAATGAGGGATCTAAGGCTCAAATCTACCCACTACATGATAAAATGAGTTGTTTACTATAAAAACTATGAAGGTATCTATCTGAGATGTGTCTCAAGGGGAGAGGCCACATATATATTGTACATCTTATACCAGAACTTGGGTAGTGGACACTCTTCTAGGATAACAATAGTCCATAAGATCATGAGAAAGCTATATATATTTGCCCACTATTTTCAAGGATTTATACAACCATGTTAGAACCTACCCTAAATTTCAAGTATTCAATAAGAGGTAGGGTAATTTGTCCATGCCACTACACCTAGTACTTGAAGGTTGCCCATTTTTATAGTGGGGTCTCAACTTCATTGGAGTGATCAATCCCAAATTTTTAGTAGAATAAAAGTTCATCTTCATAGACATTAATTACTAAACTAGATGGATATAAGTTATTTCCAACAAAAACTCTAGATCTCAAGATGTTATTAAATTTTTAGAGGAAAATATATTGAGCAGGTTTGGTATTCCCATATATCTTGTTAGTGATAATATCCTAAGTTTTCAATTTCTTAGATTAATTAGATGGGCCTACAACAATAAAATGATTTAATTTTTTTTATATATTGGTGTATTATTCCTAATTTAGTTAAAGGGTCTGAGTAGTAAAATTAGTAAATAAATATGCAATAATTAAGCTACCAATTTATGTAAACTAGATTGTAATTTTGACTTTTCTAAAAATAGTAATAAGAGATGGAAAAGAAGACTTATCTATAAATTGACTGATCCAACTGAGGCATAGATTGGAATTCACTCTACAAGACTAGGAAACTATCATAAACTAAGATCTAAACTTCATTTTGTAATTGGATAAGAGTGTAAGAACTAGATAGGAATCGCACCAGTGCTATAGTCTACCTTTACCACTATTGTCTTGAGGATTTAATATTTTTGGGTATTTTACACTATGTTTGTGTGACTCTATCTACAAAGTTTCAATAGTTAAAAGTTTGTAGATCTCCTATTAGATCAATGTTTCTATTTAGAGCCTTTATTCCATTGTACTTTAACAAATCTTGAGAAAGAGGGGGGGGGGGGGTGTTAGTGTGTATAAGATTCACTGGATGTGGATCCATACCCCTTATGTGGGCACACTACATACATACCAATACTTTTAAGAGTGATGAATTTGTATGTAGTTATCCCACTTAAAGTGCTTTATGTAATTATTTGTATGAAGATGAAAATTTCTAAATTGGATGTGATTTAGGTGGATAGGGAATGATGTAAGGATTTGAAAGAGCTTGTAAGTGTGTTGGTTGGTTTTACACAGAGAATAGGGAAGATTACTTGAGTAGTCTTGCTTATATTCTTACTTGCTTAGTGATAATTACTTACCCATTAAAATTGATATTTGAATCAATTTTTATAGGGATCTATTAGTCATGGGTTTAATGTGCTCCTATTATGCTGACAAGCAAAAGGATGGGGAACCAAAATAAATTTACCATTGAGCCCAAAAATGGGCTTAGACAAGAGTGCTAAAAGAAGATATGAGTGACACTGGTGCTATAGTCCAAGTGTGGTCCTATTGTCCTGAGTAGATGGGACTTGGGGGTGGATTTTTCATGGAAATAAGGGTTTGGCTTAGTTGGTATCAAGTCTGGAAGGCTAGGATTGATTAGGATTCAGTGAAAAGATGCCTATGAGGGTCATGAGATCAAGCAAGAGGGATGCAAGGGTTTTGTGTCATTATCCATGCTTAAGTTACCAATTTTCACATTTTATATGACTACATCCCCCCTTATTCTATTGAAGCTATGCGATGTTGGGTGTGCATAGAAAGAGCACAATATGAAGTGTGACTCTGTAATAAAAATAAAGAGTAGATGAGTTCTTAATAGATAAATTATATTTAAAATAATAATATACAGTGCTAGGTAAGAGAGATAGGAAGAGAAAGGAATAAATACACCTAATCAAGTATGTATACAAATATAAAACCTATTGTGATGCTAAGTGATGTTGAGTAATGTTGAATAATGTTGGATGATGTTGTACCAAGAGTAATATCATGAATGGAGCTGAGTTGTCAATTCTTCAAGAGTGTTTAAATAATGCAAAGTCTATCCCTTTGGCTCCATCATTGCTCACTAAGTGAAGATAGGTGATTATGCATATGTTGATTGGTGTTTGAACTATGTGTCCAATCCCTCTGAATAGGTGGCTTGAGAACACAAAGGCTAGCTAGTACTTTTGCTCCATAATTTCCTCAAGAATTGAAGCTATGAACTGATATTTTTATGAAATGTGTGTCATATGAAATGGATCATGAAGCCCATGAATGTACTTTGATCTAACAATGTTGGCATGGATAGCCAAATTTATGCTAAAAACTAGACCACTCTTAGCCACTCCAAAAGATGGAGATTAGGCTTGTATGAAAGCCACTTGAGAACTTGAGAACTTAGGAATGTGGAAATTAGTCTTGTATGAAAAACATTACAAAATGATACCAACCACCTATAGATAGAGTAAGTCATGTAACTACTAAGAATGCTTAGGTACTGCTGAATTCAAAAAGAAAGGAAAATAAATGTGTTGTGTACATTGCCCCCAATCACTAGTGTCTGGAACATGGATTATGATCTAGAAGATATATCTATTGTGTCCTAAATTGGAAGTGAGAGCCATCATTCCATTCATGATTCCCCCTATATCTATATTCTTTGATCAAAAGTGTATTGAAAACTATTGATTTTGAACTGGTTTGACTATGCAAAATTGTAGATGAACCTACTTATTTGCCTAATTTTAAAAAGTTTGGTTGTTTTTTTATTCAGATAGGAGTGTCAAAAGTGGACACTAGTGGCACCTATACTATAGTCCAAGTTGTCCACTATTATCCTAAGCAAATTTGGTAACTATTTTGATATTCTCACTATCTTTATGGTCTATTATGACTATTTTTATGTCTCATTATTTTGACTGTGTTTAATACTACTTTTTTGGCCGTTAGGAGCTCTAATCTCTATGATAAAACCCTTATTTTTTTCCCCCACTTATGAGGTTAGGAATTAAAATCCTATAATGACCACCCTCAAAATAAAGAGCCCTACAGGTGTGTTTTGTTGAAAAGATACATGGTATAATAATGATAATTGACAAGATATCTCAAGATATAACATGATTTCTATTGAAATAGTATTAAATCAATAGGGGTATGCCTAAATAGATATAGCAATGTAATAACATGTGCAATGTACTGAATTGGAAATGAAATTATAGTCAGTTGTTAGTTTCTAGTTGGAGGGATGGAGCATGATGTCCATCATGGAATCCAATAAAGAAATATAAATGCATGATGCGGATCATGGCATTAAAAATAATGAGAAGTAAGCAAAAAATAAGCACACAAGGTGAGAAGGAAGAAGCATACAAAGCTGGTGAAGGGGCCACACAAATAAGGGACATGGTAACATGTCACTCATACTGGAAGGCAAGCATACAAGGCATCTTTAAATGCCACATACACATACAATTGAAACAAGAAAAGATGGTGTGGAAGCGACAATCACATAGAAGATTATAGGCAAAGGACATTGACAAATATCCTAAGGTACACATAGGACATAAAAGCAAAGGACATTGGAAAATATCCTAAGGCACATACATGCGACAAACATGAAATGAGAAATTCAATCACATCAAACGATGCTAAAGAAGAAAAGAAAGAATGTAATAACTAGAAATACAATTGTATATAAGTAATCAAAGTAAGAAGGAAAGTATGTAATACATGTTAGTACAAGACTAGGTATATGCTAAGAAATAGAAAAGTGTTATATACTAGTGAGATGTTGATATAGTAATCTATGTAAGCTAGTAAATAATGTACATCAACATGATAACTAGAGTGTGTGGTGTAGGAATGACATAGCTTGGATGTTGTAGTCATGTAGAAGATGTCCCTAGTGGGTATGTATATCGATGTATCTTTTGATGTAGAAGTACACTACCCCCTTAATGGATAGAGTGAAGTAATCAAAGAGTTGGATGTCACTACACACACTCAAAATAGATCAAGTGAATCATGGTAATGTGAATAAATCAACAAACAATAACATATAACAATAGATGTAAGTCTAGAATGATTATAGAAATGTAAAGCATGGATGATGCATACCATCAAAAAACATTTGGTGTTTTTGAGTTATTTGCATGTTTTTGTATTTTGAAATATTTGAATTTTTATTTAGTTTCTAATGTTATATTATTTTTGGTATTTTAAATATGTTAATAACTATGTACAATCAATCACATGAAGACTATGTTCAAGAATTGAAAATGACTGTGTACAATTAAGTAAGAAGAAACTGTGTAAAATTACGCTGGGAAAGAATGTTACTAACTAATGAGTCTCATGGGATACTTTGTATCATGGGGACCTATATCAAGGAGATGAATTACATATGATATTGAAGCATGATGGAAATACTAAGAATATGGCTCTAAAAGATACATATACTATAAATTCTCTGAAGTGGAAGCTGAGTATGGGGTCCCCTATAACTCTGAGAAGTGGATGCAACTTTAGTGTTCCTAGAGACCCATCTGGTAGTAGGATAAGTTCTCTAAGCATGTGCTCTATGAGTAGATGTATGTGATGTCAATGATACTACCCTCAGTGTGAACACTATAACTAGAAGATATCTAGAATCCTAAAGTTGTGGATGTGTCTGAGCTTTCTATGTTGGTGATGGATGCCTCAACTATGCCAAAACCAGAAATGGAGGAGGAACTATAACTGGTGGCAAAACTGAAACTAATGGAAAAATTGAAACTAGTGACTACAGAGTAGAAGATGGCTCTAAAGTGGGGAGTGGTAACTCATATAAAATTCCCACCAACTATAAAAACCTTATTAGTGTGAATGAATTTCATGCATCTATGAATTGTACAAGGTACTGATCAATGTTTTAGGATCCATGGTCGACCAAGTAACATATCAAAGACTCTTGTATTAGGAATAATAGTGAATTGTGTGGCCACGTGTGTTGGACCAATCTATAGAGGAAGTACAATCTCACCTAATGAACTTTGTATGTGTCCACTAAATTTGCTAATAATTGTGTCCATCAGGGTAATATTATGCTTTGAATATCCCAAATATTACAATAATCTGATAGTACACATGTTCAAAATGAAACCATTATATATGAGAACACTATGAATAGGATGATTATGAATGTAATCTCTGATAAATAGTGCACAATAATCTAAATCATCCTTGATGATCTCATGCTCTAAAAAGGAGATGGAAGGTCTAGGTAGAATATTGGAAATGTATACATCAATAATGTTGCTCAAAGGATGTGTCTCAACTGAAGGTTCCTTGTATGTATCTAGTGGTGGATGTGCATGATATGCATGGTGAACCCCTGATGTGTCCCTTATCCCTTGTTTATAATGCTAGAGAAAGGGATCTAAAAACATTTTAAAAAATTTATCTTATGTTTATTTTTCCCAAAGAGGCTCAACTAAAGTGTCAAGTTTAATATTACTACCATCTATCAAATCATGTATCTTTTGTCTCAAACTAAGGCATCTATTTTTTGTATGGCTTGGTTCCCTATGAAACTCACAAAATCCATGTTGATCATATCCCCTTGAAAGAGGCTTTATTGGGTCAACTTCTTGAATAGGAGTGAGAGATATGATGTTACATTACAATAGCTGCTATTAAACTTTGGCTGGAGAAAATGGTAGATTGGTGAAGGTTCATCGAGGAGGTGCTAATAAAACCACTCATCAAGGGGGCCAAAAAGATACATTAACTATTAGTTGATTGTAACTCTTGTTATCATTTACCTTGACTTTATATGGGACTTCGTTGTTACTCTAGTCTATTGTATCTAATATACTTGTGTACTTGAGTTTTCCCATTGAAATAAGTTTCAATTCTAATTCATTTTATGTGTGACATAATTCAGTAAATGAAGAGAATATTTTGAAAATGATTGATTCATGAAAAGTTGGTAGAAGACTCTATTTGAAGAGATCCTGTAACTCTTGATCAGCCATAGGGCTAGTCATCTTAGCCAAAATAGTCTTATATCGGAGAACATAATTTGTGAGATGCTCATTTGACTTGTGTTTCTATTGTGCAAATTGGGCATATGAAACCTTATCACCAAATTTAATGATAAAATGAGATAGGAACATATAGGTTAATGGATTTAATTCATTGATCGACTGATTTGGTAGACTATAAAACCATTAAAAAGCATAATCCTTTACGCTCTATGAAAATAGCTTGGTAAGTAGCCAGTCATTAAGTACATAGTCCAAGTATGCTACATGAAAGGCTCTCAAATGTGTCTATAGATCACCTTTTTCATCATATAGGTTAAGCTTAGGTTGAACAAAACCTTGTGGCAATGGTGTATGCATTATAACAGAAAAATCCAAAGCATAGTAGGTTTAAAATCACCTTTCTTGAGATGTAGCAAGTTGGATTAAAGAGATCATACCTCTTGCACAAGGGATACCACATCCGAAGATAAAGATGTACTAACTATAGTTGGTGGCATAGAGGTAGGTTTGGATGCTATAGGGGTTGTTGAGAAATATTTGCCCCCGTAGTGTCATTTGAAACTAGTTGCTCTATGGTTTAGAAAGATTGACAATTGTTCAATCTTTGTTGTTCTTCTTGTAGTATTTTAAGCATGTCATCTTGCATGTTAGGGTGTTTAGTTAAGAGTTCTTGGAGTTCCCTTTTATCAGTTTCATCAAAACTATTATATTGGGCCATTGTTAAAGTAGGAAAACAATTTGAGATTTGATTGATTTTTTTTTTGCACTGATGTGTAATAGATATTGTGCTAGAAAAAGAAAAGAATGAATATAAGAAATGTAAAGTCCTAAAAATAGTTAACTAGAAATTACATAAAAAGGATATTAAATGAACAAACATGTAAGTTGATACCTTAAGAAGAAATGGGGCCTAGTATATGCAACTAGGGTTTGATAGATAATTATTTTGAAATTTTACTATGAAAATTTGAAATTGAAAGTGAATTTATGAGTTATATATGCAAGTAAAAAATAATAATTTTATTAGAAAATTTATGATTTAAAGAGACCTAGTAGATGCCACTAGGGTTTTGAAAAATAAATGTTTTTGCGAATTACTTTTAATTTTGAAATTTGAATGGATTTTTTGATTTAAATATGCTAGTAAAAATTTGAAAAATTATTGGAAAATTATTGGGAAAAAATTGGGACCTAGTATGGGCAAATAGTGTTTGAAATATTTTTTTTTAAATAACTATAAAATTTTAAAATTTAATTCTAATTTATGATTTTATTTTATAGGTAAAAAATCAAAAAAATATAGGAAAAAATAGTATTAAATTTACCCTAGGGTTTTATGCACAAATAAAGTAAGTCAAGTTCACCAAATGATTTAACAATTTTGGGAATATTGGTGTATTATTCCTAATTTAGTTAAAGGGTATGAGCAGTAAAATCAATAAATGAATATGCAATAATTAATCTACCAATTTTTTTAAACTAGATTACAATTTTAAATTTTCTAAAAGTAGTAATAAGATATGGAAAATAAGACTTAGCTAGAAATTGATTGACTCCATTGAGGCAAACGTTGAAATTCACTGTATAGGACTGGGAAACTATCATAAACTAAGATCTTACCTTCATTTTGTAATTGGATTTGAGTGCCAAAACTAGACGTGAGTGGCATCAGTGTTATAGTCCACATCTACCATATTGTCTTGAGGATCTAAGATTTATGGGTTTTGTTAGTTATCTCTATGTGACCCTATCTATAAATTTTTGAAAGAAACAAGTCTATAGATATCATTGCTCCATTATGCTTTGACTAATTTTAAGAAAGAGGGAGTGGTTAGTGTGCGTAAGATTCACTAGATGTGGATCCACACCCTTTATGTGGGTATATTGCCTACATACCCATACTCTAAAGAGGGATCAAGCCATATTTAGTTTTCCCACTTGACATACATAATGAACTTATGTATAAATATTTGTAATGCTAAATTAGATGTGTTTGAGGTGGCTAGGGACTGGTGTAACCATTTCAATAAGCTTGTAAGTATGTTGGTTGGATATTTACAAAGAATAGGAAAGATTTCTTGAGTAGTCTTACTTGTATTCCTACTTTCTTAGTGATAGTTTCCAACCCCTTCCAAATGATCTTTGAGTAGGCTTTTATAGATATCTATTGTTCATGCATTGAATGTGCTTGCATTAGGCTGAGAAGGATGAGGATGGGGAAATGGAATAAATTGACCATCGGGGCAAGAAATGAACTTGGACAAGAGTGATAAAAGTGGATAGGAGTGGTACTGACACTATAGTCCTAGTGTGGCACCATTATCCTGAGGAGATAGGACCTCAATTGATGGATATGTCATGGAAAAAGGTGTCTGGCTCAGTTGAGATCAAGTCTAGAAGACTATGGATGACTGTGAATCAATGAAAATATGCCTATGAGGGTCATGAGAGTAAGCAAGAGGGACATACAGTTTATGTGTCATTAGTCATGCTCAAGTTACCAATTTTCACATTTTATATGACTACATCAAATTAAAAATATGTCCTCTTTAAATTATTAACCCAAAGATAAGGATTAGCTGAGTCTACCAATAAAACCTTGATGGATGCCATCCAAAATTCAACTAAGGACTAACTAAGAGAATGACACCTTCTATAAAATATGCATTATGGGTGGATAAAACACAACACAATTTTTCCCTTAAGACCTCTCACTTCCTATTGGTATATAAAAGAGAACATATTTTCCACATTTTTCTGAAGTTCCCAACCTATTAGTTAATTTAGAACTACATAGAGGAAGATCCAATTGTCCAATCTAGATTTTTAGATATAATCAAACAATAAGATGCAAGGACTTAAGCCTTGTCAAACTTTAACAAACATGAAGACATTATTAAAATATGGTTCGATAATAGATCTAAGGTAAAATCCTTTTATATGTCAGAATTAATACTCTTATGGGATAAATCGCATGAAAATAAATCCTAGTAGAATAAGTTCACTCCCATATGGATTATAATATATCAAGTCTTTTAAATCTTAAGAAATAACACCTTCATGAAATACCTTGAACGCAATGATCTAGCCTTCCTATTTAATGGATATTACTTGAAACAATATTTCAAGGCTTCAACCACTATGGATGTTCTTAAATAGAAAGGTACTATGGTAGAGGTGAAGTTATATTAATTCTTATTTATTTAATCATTAGTTTTCCTATTTTCTATCCTTGGTTATCATTAGAGTAGTTTTCATGCTTTCTAGGTTAACCTTCCTAGCTTTCAAATTTTGTTTTTTAGAATAGTTCCTTGTTTTTGAAGTTAGATGTCTTTTGTTTTATAACAACCTAATTGAATCTTACATAAATGATAAAATTGATATCTAAACACTAAGTCCGTAATCATGTGCCCATAAATAGGTAAATGGAGTACAATAATTGGGTTTTGATACATGATTTTTGCATCGTTAGGATTGAGATTTCAATATTATGGTATACAAATAGGAATGGATCATAATTATATCACATTTAAATAATATTATTAGGTATGTGAAATATACTCTCATTACTTCATGAAAAATTATAAAGTTTTCTCATTATTTGGATCAAATATGGTTTCCATACTAATACTCATTTGGGATAATAATAATTGACATAGATGATACCTATAGGGACATTTTGGTAAATTTAAATTTTATGTTCTACCTACACCAACTTGTAATGATTCTTGGCCCTCTCTTCTATGCATATTATAAGAAAGGAAAAAATAAAATAGGACCAATACATCCCAAAGAGTTATCAAATCTTCCTAAAAGAAAAATGTGAAGGTGATCAAAGACTTACATGATTAAAAAATGTCAATGTATCATGCATCATATAAATTTATGAAAGGAGAAAAGGGGGAAATCAATTGGTATTTATATCGAAGATATGAACACATAGATGGAAAAAGAGTAATGCATGAACTTCCCATGTTTTTATTTGTATACTTCAAGAAACCATTGTTAAACCTACAAACTACTCCAAAACGTTTTTAAAAGTTTCAAAATAAGGATAAAATTAAATCCCTCGTCACACATAGATCCAATGTATGATCTAATCATGTATGTTGCATGAAATTTCTTAGGAGTCTCTTTTATTTTTCTAATGTGATTATTTACTTATTGTAGGGTTCATGATAATTTTTTGGGTTCTAATCAAAGGTTCTAAATTCTTGAATACTATGAACTATTCCCTCTGTGAGTCACCATTTGTTGTACTCAACATACACCACTCTCAAAATTTTGTGAATAGGGACCCACTACAACATAAAAAGAACTTATTTAGATGATAAAAATGTTTATTGACTCTTATGTGTATATTTAACAAGGTAATATTGCCCAAAATTATTATGTCCAAGTTTCTAATTAAATGTGTACTTATCCTAATGCTAATGAAATTTCCATGTTTTTGATACTTATTTTATCCGAAATAACCTATTAATGGATTTTACAAGTTTATTCATGTAAGTAGATTTTATAAATTCACACAAGTTTTGTACTTTAGAATTTTTATTTGGAATGGTACTTCACAAACCCTTGTTATTTATGATTTTTGCTCATCATGGTACTTCATGAACTTTTATTTGTCGACACTTTTATTTTTCAACTTTTTTTCACTTTAGAACTTCTACATATTCATAACTTGAAAGCCTCTATGAAATTTACTTCATGAACATTTGGTCTTCACACTTTCACGTGGCATGGTCTCTTCATAATTTCTGTTCAACACATTTGGGTTTTGCTGATTTTATCTTTGCACAAAATGGAAAGTGGTGATTTTAATAAAAGTCCCAACACCTGACTATCTATGAAACCACCACATGATATAATCATTATCTTTTAAAAATTAATGATATAATGTTAATCAAAAAATGAATGATGATGGGGAAATACTCTTAATATATGTGAATCTTAATTTTATTACCCACTAAATCAAAATGGCAAAGTTCTTGAAGTAAATGAATTCAAACCTATAGTTGTTTGACATGAATAATGCATAAACCAAAAGTAAAGTCTCATCCTTAATTTATATGATCTAATTTTTAAAAAATATTATGTTTTATCAATTGAACTCTTGAGTTCACTTGCATTCAAAGAGAACTAAAAATCCATAGCTACCTACATCTGTCTATAAAATAAATCTAGAGAATGACCTAGGAATTGAATTACCACCAGAATTACCCAATTAAATCAAGATATAATTGAATCATCTTCCAAGAAGTTTATGGGATATTTTTTTCCATCAAAGTATTCAATTAAGTATTTCATAGAGGATGTAAACATGATATTTGGCTCAACAGTGTTTAGGAACCAGTATGACAAGTACACTACACTTTGGGATACAATTAATAGATTAGATGCACACTCAATGGAGGAAAACCTAATGAAATAATAGAAAAAATAGGGAAATATTAGCTACAACTAAAATTATAGTCACTCCATATTATAGTAGCCAAACCAGAAGTGATGTTGTGCATTAACGTATTCAAAGACCTCTTATTTGCAGGTAAGGTCTTTGGTAGTTTCCTTCACCACATGAACCATAAGGAATTTTTGCATTTATAAATGATGATGATTTCCAGATTTACCTACATCTTCTTTTCATATATGCCATTTATGATAACCATTTGGTGGTATCATGAAAGAATATGAATATAACTGAATGTAGCTTGAAAAAATGAAATTCACCAAGGGAGAATGTAACTCTCAAAGATAATATGCTCATACAAACTACAATTTTTAGTATTGGAATTAAAATTGGGTTGGCCATATAAAACTTATTTTTTGTGTATCTGAGTATTGGTTACCTCTATTTATAATTAGTGCCACTGCTTGATTTACTACTGACATCTTAACTATGTTTTGCCAATAGATAAATCATTGATGCCAAAAGGGTGGAACAAAAGTTTCATTAATATAATAGGAATATGGGAAGACACTTATTAATGATATCCTACCTATTGGATGTTGTCATGACTACCGTTTACATCCATAAAGGAGAACTCTGGAGTCTATCCCAAGACTACATTAAAAAAATGTATGTGATTATTTATCATTATTTCACATCTATACATATAATAGAAACATCATCTTGATCATCGAGGATGTATATCAATAATTTTTGAATGCCATAGATGACACCCCCATCCTCATAGTATTATAAGGTATCATCATGACCTTAGATATAAGAGGAGATAACTATTTGTATCTTGATTACATCGTGATCAAGGTGTGGGTAAAAATGAAAACACCCTTATGTCTTCCCAAGTACATTCTTGACAAATTATTAGAACTAGAGATAGACTATTAAATTTTGTGGAGCATAGATGATGACCTGAATAAGAATAATAAATATGCATATCATGGATATGTATTGATGATAGGCAGAATGAGTTACACTAATAGGAAACAGTTTAGGGATGTTGGGATAAAGTATGAGTTTCACCCATTGTTCCAACTACCACATAGGGATCAAGATCCCCATATATTTATTCAAAATAATCTCAAAGGATTTAGAATTATGTATGAACATGATTATTTGAGCATGATTTCATCTTCTTAAATGCCAAATATTAAGATGAGCTCATTAAAATGGCAAATAGTTTTGGCCTCACAAAATTCCACTTGAAGTCACTATTGAGGAAACAAAACATATGCATACACCTCTAGATGTATGGACATCCATGTATTATTACTATTAAATGTCATCATAAGATAAAAATATTCATGGGGAGACCTCTCAAGAAGCATTGAATATGATGAAGAATGCTAAGTGGGATCCTGGTTTTGAAAAAATCCTTGCTACTACGACCCCTCAAGGAAGAGAGTGAGGAATAATTAATATTGATTCATCGGTATAGGAAAATGCCATCCCTCAGGTGGTAAACTATGGTCCCATAGTGGCAAGCCCAAGTTTTCCACCTTCTCCTCCTCAACCAACCATTCCTTCAATAAGGAAACCAATGTTTTACTACCTAATAAGGCATAGGGCCCTTAAATCTGCTATTCATTCATCAAATACCACTACTAGTTCAAACACCAATGCATTATCAAAAGTGTGGAATGATGATCAAGATGAGGCTCTAGCAGAGGTAGAGACAACTATGAAAAATTAGTTAGCTTCTCTAGTGGATTATCTATAGGATTAAGATGATGAGGTAGAAATAGAAAGGGCCAAAGTTATGAGCCTTAAAAAGTTGAATCGAAGGGAACCACTAGATCCCCAACCATCAGGTGACCCTACTTATATTTATATTTGTATTTATATTACTTCATATTTATATCACCCCTAATATTTCCACATCACCTATGGTTTCTCTTTATTCTATTATTGATTTTATTCTCATTGATCTCTTAATTACTATTCTATCTAATCTTTCTTCAACTATCACTGGCCCTATTACTCATGAGCCTAAGAGAGTTAATTTTAATGCCACTAAATTAACCCTTACCACCTAACAACTAATCCAAAGGGTTTAGTTGGGCCTTCCCATGCTAGATTTTTCTACCATGTTAACTAATATAAAGATGACATCCAAAATGGTTGGTAAGAAGACAACACTAATAGTACATTGCCTCCCTAAAATTAAGGATGTGGAATGGTAGATGACAATATTTCCTTCTCATACTATTTTTTTAAGGATATTATGAGATTGCATGATGTTCTTAAAACTACTACTTCAAATAGGAACACAATTTTTTTAAATTATTTTTGTAGGACTATATGGAATAATATGGGTACTAATCTAACATTCAATAGTGCATATAACCAACAAACAGATGGATAAACATAAATTATGAATAGGAACTTAGGAAATTTATTGAGATGCATAGTGGGAGAGAAGCCCAAACAATGGGACTAAGCTTTACCATAAGTTGAGTTTGTATATAATAATTCAATGAGAAAATAACCATTTCAATTTTTTTATTGCATAAATATTGTGTAATTTATATTTAGTACAATTACCAATTATGGATCAAATTATTGATGATGTAGAAGTATTTGCAATAGTTTCAAGGAGTAAGAAGAAAATTGATAAAAAGTAATGAGAAATATAAAGCATTAATAGATGTCAGAAGAAGACACAAGGTATTTCAATAAGGATAGTTTTTAATGGTTTACATGAGGAAGGAATGATTTCCAAATGGCACATACAATAAGTTAAAGTACAAGAAAATTGGTGCATATAGAATTGTGAAGAAAATCAATGGTAATGCTTATGAGGTGAGTTTACCACAAAAATATGATATCTCTCTAGTATTTAATGTTTTATATTTATATGAATTCCATGGAGAATATGGTAAAGGTGATGAAGATGAAGAAAAAAATTGGTAGTATCAGGCTCCAAAGCAGAAGGAAAAAATAGTGTAGGTTTTGAATGTGAAGACAGTGATCCCAAGGAAAGGGAATTATAATATGTATTTAGTCTAGTGGGAAGCATTGGAGTAAGAATAAAATACTTGGATTACATAATGGGAGCTAAAGAATATTGACAAGGAAAAATGGCAGTAGTACAATCAACACAACTCATAGGAGTTGAGTGGTTTTCAATTAGAGAAGAATGATGGAGTAACAACAACCTAAACTTTCAAAGCCCATAAATTTTGATCCATAGCTCCATTTAATCCCTTCAACATGCCAAAATAATCATCTTCACAATTTCCTTTCTTCTCCACTGAGAGGTATTTTTTTTAAAAATTCGAAGGCCAAACGAGACAATCTAAGGGTCTAAAAT
>JARHVA010011053.1:85000-97500 GCA_037957365.1 Torreya grandis
TCTAATTTAGGGTTTAGGGTTGACAGTTTAAGGTATAGGGTATAAGGTCTAATTGTGAAGGAAATTGGGGCCAATTTGAGCTCGTTGAACCTAATTATGACTATAGAATGTGATTTTGGACATAATTATTCCTAATTTCATCATAGGTTAAGCTAATTAGTTAATTAGGGCAATACATGATGTGATTTGGCATAAATTGAGCCTCATGAAAATAATTATTATTCTAAAATATATTAATTAAGGATAAATTGATTGATTTGGGGTTTATGTTTTATGATTTTAGGATTAAGGTTTAAAGTTTAGAGATTAGGGTATAACATATAAGATTTAGGTTTTAGGGTATATGGCCTAATAATGAAGGCAATTGGGTCCAATTTGATCTCATTGAACCTATTTATGACTACATAATGTGATTTCAGGCCCAATCAATCGCAATATCATCACATATTGAACTAATTAGTAAACTTGGAAAAATAGTTTTGAAAATTGGGCCAAATTAAACCTCAGGAACCTATTTTTTACCATAAAGGATGTTATTTTGGGTTAAATAGATTGGTTTAGGGTTTAGGTTTATTATTTAAGGTTTCAGGGTTATGGATTAGCTTTTAAGGTTTAGGTTTTAGCTTCAAATTTAAAACACAATTGGGGATAATTTAATCTTATTCAACCTATTTTTGAACATAGAATGTGATTTTGTGCTCAATTAGCCCCCACGTCATCATAGATTGATCAAATTAGTTAATTGGGGTAACTAGTGATGTGATTTTATCCATATTGAGTCTTATGAAACTAATTATTAGTCTAAATAATGTTAACTTGGGTTAAAATTATTGGTTTACGTACTAAAGAGTTTATAATTTAAAGGTTAGGGCTTAGGTTTTAAGGTATATGGTTTATAATTAAGGATATAAGATCTAATCCTGAGGGAAATTAGGGCTAATTTGAGATTGTTGAACCTACTTATCACTATAAAATGTGATCTTGGGCATACTTAGCCCCAACGCCATCACAAGCGGAGCTAATTAGTTAGTTGGGGAAGTAAGTGATGTGACCTAGGCTAAATTCAACCTTATGAAAATGATTGTTACTCTAAAGGATATTAATTAGGGATAAATAAATTGAATTAGGGTTTATGATTTATGATTTAGCATATGTGATTTAGTGCTTAGGATATAGGATATAAAGTTTAGGTTTTAGGGTATAGGGTCCAATCATGAAGGCAATTGAGGCTAGTGAGCTCATTAAACCTATTTGTGACTACATAATGTGATTTTGGGCTCAATTAGCCCTAATGTCATCATAAATTGAGTCAATTAGACATTTGGGGTAATTAGTGATGTAATTTAGACTAAATTGAGAATTATCAACCAAATTCTTACTCTAAAAGAATTTAATTTCAACTAAATCAATTGGTTTCAGGTTTATGGTTTGTGATTTAGGGTTTAAGGTTTAGGGCATACTTGTTAATGTTTAGGGTTTAATATCCATTTACAAAGGCAATTAGGGATAATTCGATCCTATGCAATGTATTTATAACTAAATAATGTGATTTTGGGCTAAATTAGGCTTGATGTCATCACATATTGAGCTAATAAGTTAATTAGGGAGATTAGTGATGTAATTTGAGCAAAATTGACCCATGTCAACTTAATTATTAATTTAAATGATGTTAGTTAGGGATAACATGATTGGTGTAGGGTTTAAATAATTTATAATTTAGGGCATAGGGTTTAAGGTATATGGTTTATGGTTTAGGGTATAGGGTCCAATTATGAAGGCAATTGGGGATATTTTTAGCTTGTTGAACCTATTTATTGATATAGAATATGATTTTCACTAAAATTAGCTCCAATATCATCATAGATTGAGAAAATTAGTCAATTAGGGAAATAAGTGATGCAATTTAAGCTAAATTGAGCCTAATGAAATTAATTATTACTCTAAATGATGTTAATTGGGGATAAATCAATTGATTTAGGGCTTAGGGTTTATAATTTATAGTTTAGGGTTTAGTGTTTAAGGTATATGGTTTAGGTTTTAGAATATGGGGTTAAAATACAAAGGAAATTGGGGAAATTTTGAGATAATTGAACCTATTTGTGACTATGGAATGTGATTTTGGGATCAATTAGCCCTAATGCCATCACTAATTAAACCAATTAGTCAATTGGGGCAATAAGTGGTGCAATTTGGGCCAAATTAAGCCTTTATAACTTAATACTTATTCTAAAGGATGTTAATTTGAGCTAAATTGATTGGTTTAGGGTTTAAGGTTTATGGCATAGTAGTTAAGTTATAGGGTTTAGGGTTGAGGTTATAAGGTCTAATCATAGTGGTAAGGATTTTTTAACTAGATATTAATTGGAAAGGGTGGTCAATTAATCAAGAATAACCAAAAAATTTAAAAATAATAAAATTTATCAAAATCTAGTAGAAATATCCATGATCCATAGAATGAAACAAGTGAGGTGTGTCTTTTCTCCATGGGATTATTTTTAAAAATCAATCCTAGAACTATAAATCATGTTTTGTATGATTTATTGCATTAGATGGTTCATTTATGCATTAGGGTCTTGTCGATACATTTATACTAGATTATATACCTTAAGCGGTGCACATAAAATGGGATGGGACTGATTTATGGCACTTTGTGAGAGATGTTTTCATACTATTCTATCATACCTATATCCCTTCATGATACCTTCATATCTCTTATGATCTCTCCCTAAAATATTGAAAACTTGAAATATGGTTAAGTCTAAACAGTGAGACTATGCAATTTGACTGAGTCTGAAATATGATAAGATCCTCTAAAACCTACAATTTACATTATAGCTCTTAGAGATATAAAACCACTATCAAACATCTCAAAAGTATATAAATAAAATATAACTTAAAATATAAGAAAATAATGTCCATATCTAAATGTAAAGTTATACTACATTATTTTATTTTTATAATATGCATGTAAATCTAATAATAAACTCTTCTACGTATGTGGTTTTATAAAGTCAATACTATGTACACATTTCTAAAGCCTAAAACCACGTACATTGTCCTACCTAGGTAATTATTAAGCCTATGTGCCAAGACCATGCACACACAATTTTTAAACCACATAAGCAAAAATTTTGAAATCCATTTTGAGGTAAAATGTGTCCACTTTTTGACCCCACAACTTCACGTTCTTACCCATGTATAAAATTAATAAGTCCCATATACCAGAGTGTAATTTTAAGATTAGGATCAATATTATAATATAAAATCATTTCCAAAATCATTTATAATGTCAACAAAAATCTTTATGTTTTATTAATTTATAATGGTAAGGGTTTAAAATCATTTCTAAACTTCAAAATGTTTTTCTTCGAAAAGTGCTAACTGATAAGACATTTAAAGTATTTAAGTGCATAATGACAATCAAAATATGGTAGTATAAATAAGTAGATGTAATATGTATACACTTTTCCTTGTAATACAAACAAATGAGTTTCATTACTTCATTTTTATGAGACCATTCTCCCTTTGAATTAGATATTGATTTGTATGAGATCAATTGATTTAACAATTTTTGGAATATTGGTGTATTATTCTTAATTTAGTTAAAGGGTTTGAGTAGTAAAATTAGTAAATAAATATAAAATAATTAAGATACTAATTTGTATATATTTGATTTTAGTTTTAACCTTTCTTAAAATAGCTATAAGTGATAAAAATAAGACTTAGTTGGACACTAACTGAGATGGTTGAGACAAAGTCTATAATTCACTATGGAGGACTTAGACACTATCACAAATCAGGATATAGCTTTCATTTTATGATTGGATAGGAGTACCAAAATAAGGCACTAGTGGCACTAGTGTTGTAGTCCACTTCTACGATTATTGTCTAGGAGACTTGAGCTTTCTGGGTTTTTTTGTTATGTTTGTGTGACCCTGCTTATGATGTTTTGACTACCAGATGTCTCTAGAACTCCTTGTATTTTCCCACTTGATGTGATTTATGCAATAGCGTATATGAAGATGTAAAATTCTAAATTAGATGTTCTTTAGGTGGCTAGGGAATTGTGTAAGGATTTGGATAAGCTTGTAAGTGTATTTATCGGTTGTATGTAGAGAATAGAGAAGATTACCTTAGTGGTTTGGCTTATATTCTTACTTGCTTAGTGATAATTGCCAACCCTTACCAAATGATGTTTGAATGAGATTTTATAGGGATCTCTTGGTCTTCAGTTGAATGTGCTCATATTAGGTCAGCAAGGACAAGGATAAGGAACTAGAAGGAACTAACAATTGGGGCTAAAAATGTACTTGGATAGAAGTGCCAAAAGTGGACACTAGTGATACCATTTTTGTAGTCAAAGTTAGGTGATATTTTCCTTAGCTAACAGGACCTAGGGGGATGGATTTGTCATAGAAAGAGTAGATTGAATGAGATGGGATTCAGTTTAAAATTTTATGGATGACTAGTAATTAGTGAAAATAATCCTATGAGGGTCATGAGAGAAATCAAGAGGGTCCCATGGATTAGATGTCGTGAGCCACACTCAAGTTACCAATTTTCATATTTTATATGTCTACATTTACCCCCACTTTATTCTAGTGATACATCAAATTGAAATACTAGGATAAAGGAAAAATATAAAGCATACCTAAATGTAATTGTAAGGGTGAAGCCCATCAAACTTGTATGATGTTGGGTGTACATAGAGAGAACATGTTGTGAAGTGTGAATCTGTAATAGAAAATAAAGACTAGATCCATTCTTACTAGATATGTTATATCTAAAATAAGATCATATAAAGATGGGTAAGAGAGAGGAAGAGAAAGGAACATATACACTTCACCAGGTATGTAAACCAATACAAACCTTATTGTGAATGGTGCTAGATGCATATTTTTCCAAGAGTAATATCATGAGAGGAGCTGAGTGCTCAATTGCCTGAGAGGTTCAAAAATGTAAAATCTAGATCTTTGGTTTGATCATCTCCCACTAAATGAAACTAGGTGATCAAAAATGTGTTGATCGATGTTTGGACTATGTTTCCAATCTTGATGAATAGGTGGCTCAAGAATATAAGGGCTAGCTACTCATTTAGCTCCATTATTTCCCTACAAAGAGAAACTATAGACTGATACTGATATGAAATATGTGTTGTATGAGATGGCTCGTGAAGCCCATGAATATACTATGATATGATAATGCTAGTGTGGATAGTCAAATTTATGCTAGAAACTAGGCAACTCTTAACCAATCTAAAAGATGGAGATTAAGATTGTATGGAAGCCACTCTGAAACTGGTACACTAGGCTTATATGAAAGCCACTCTAAAATGTGGAAGTTAGCCATGTATGAAAGACACTCCAAAATGATGCCAACCACATACAGTTAGAATAAGACACAAAACTACTGAGAATCTCTAGGTAATACTAAAATTGGAAAGAAAATATAATAAATGTACTACACATAGTGCACCCAATCACTATTGTCTAAAACATTGATTCTGATTTAGAAGTTATATCAACTACCGTTTCTAAAAATTGAAGTGAGATCCATCATGTCACACATAATTCCCCCTATATATGGATTCTATGAATAAAAGTTTACTAAAAACTACTAATTCTAAACTATTTTAATTTTGTAAAACTGTAGTTAAACTTACTTTTTTGCCTGCTTCTAGAAAGTCTAGTTTTTTTAGGTTTAGATAGGAGAACCAAAAATGGACACTAGAGGGCTCAACACTATAGTCTAATCTTTGTGCTATTGTCTTCTATTAAATTTCATGACTATTCTAACATTTTCACTATCTACATGGTCTTCTCTACCTAGTTTTATGTTTGGTTGTTGTTTTGGGTATTCTCAATACTAATTTTCTTACCAATAGGAGTGTTTGTTTCTTTAACAAAACAACTATTTGTTGACCTCTCTTTTGAAGGCGGGAATTAATACCCTACAATGACTACCCTGAGAATAAAAAGCCCTATAAGTGTGTTATGGTTCAAATATTCATGATATATTAAGTATAATCAACAAGATATCTCAAAATATAGCATGGTTTGTAACACGAGATTATTAGATCAACAGGGGTATGCCTAGATAGATATAAAAATGTAATAGCATGTGCAATGTACTGAATTGGAACTAGAAGTATAGTTAGTTTTGATTTATCAAGTATGGAGAGTGATGTCCATCATGTCATCCAAGAAAACAAGAATAATGCATGATGTGGCTCATGGCATTGAAAACAATAAAAAACAAATCAAGAAATAATCAAATATGGTAAGAATCAAGAAGCATACAAGAGTAGCCAAGGGACCAAGCAAACAAGGGACATGGGAACATGTCACTCAAATTAGAATGTAAGCATATAAGTCATGTTCAAATGCCACATACACATACAATTGGAGCAAGTAAGGTTAGTGTGAAAGCCATAATCTCATATAAGAGTACATGCAAAGGACATTGGCAAATGTCCTAAGGCACACATAATAATAGAAGCAAAGGACATTAGAAAATGTCTTAAGGCACATATAGGAGATAAATACGAACTATGAAATGAACTCACATTTATTTATACAAAGCAAGGAATGAAAGCATGTAAAGACTAGAAACATAATCACATATAATTAATCAAAGCAAGAATTTGAAAATATGTAAGACATGTAGTACAAGAATAGGTATATGCTAAGAAATACATAAGTTCTATATAATAGTGAGATGTCAATATAATAATCTATATAAGCTAGTAAATAATGTAAATCAACATGATAACTAGAGTGTGTGGTGTAGGAATAACATAACCTAGATGGTGTAGTCATTTAGAATATGCCCCTAGTGGGTATGTATATCGATGTGTGTCTCCAATATAAAAGTAATATGCCCTCTCAATGGGTAGAGTGAAACAATTGTGTGTGTGTGTGTGTGTGTGTGTGTGTGTGTGTGTGTGTGTGTGTGTGTGTGTGTGTGTGTGTGTGTGTGTGTGTGTGTGTGTGTGTGTGTGTGCGTGTGTGTGTTTGTCTACACACATTCAAATAAGATCAAAGGAATCTTGTTAATGTTGATAAATTGACGAACAATAGCATTAAATAATAAATGTAAGTCTAGCATAGTAGTATAAATATAAAGCATGGATAATGCATACAATTGAAATATTTTTGATATATTTGAATATATTTGTATTTTTTATATAAGTTATGTATAATCAATCATAAAGATACTATGTATAAGAAAGTGAAAATAAACTATGTACAAGCATTTAAAAGGAAACTATGTACAAGTAAAGCTAAGAAGAGATGATACTAACCAAAGAGTCTCATGGTAGACTCCTTATCATGGTGTCTTATATTAAACAAAGGAGTCATGCATGATTGTGAAGCATGAGGGGATTTCTATGAATATGACTTTGAATATTTGGATTCATTATCAGTATCTTGGAAATCATAATAACCCATATTGTTCCACTCATTACTATCATCTTGATTTTGAACCAATGGAATGCTAGTGTTGACTTTTGTTGTATCTAGATCTTTTTCTTTGTTGAATGGTGTCTGTAAATGATTTACCTTGGGATTTTCAATAAATCCCAAACCTTGGTGACAAACAATATCAACTTCTATAATAGGAGTAGTGATGTCTTCAGCTTGTTTGCCCAACCCTTGACCTTGATAAGCAAACTATTGTAGATATTTTTGACCAAACCCATACTATTTTGAAAGTTGAGCCTCATTTTAGAGAGGTAGATTCACATTTTTTTTGTTTTACCTATGCTTTTGGTATTTTTTCTCTCTCTAATTTTTAATTTTGATCTTTTTTTTTCTGAGTTATACTTTGATAACCACTTCTGTACTATTTCTAAAGTGGACCCTTTGTGAATGTGTTCCTAGGTTATTATGGATTGTTTGACTAATTTACCTTGTATAAGGTCCTCATTATAAATTATCTATTGTATATGTTTTTTTATTACCAAACATGAATCTAAGTGATGCCCATACATTCTATGATATGCACAACAATATCCAGATCTTCTCACTGAATGTAGAGGAAGTAATTTGATCAACTTATATTTAATCATTTCCCTTAGTACATCACTTGAAATATTATTTGATCTTTGAATTTTTTTTCAATCATTAGTTCTAGAGTTACTTTATTGTGATTTCTTATTTTCATATCTAACATTTGACTAGGTGGAGGTGCATATACATGATTGACACTAGGGTAACTTTGAGGCTTTTGTATTATAATTTAATTTTCCAATGTTGTAATCTTTTCATATAATAGCTAATTTTGTGTTTGTAAATCTAAAATTAATTTTTTCATACTGGTGATTTCATCCCTTAGAGTCTCACAAGTACAAATCCTAGTTGCTTTTAATTGAACATGAAAGCACATATATTGAAGAGGTTTTAAAGAAGATATATACTAAATGTATGCATTAGGAATAATAATATAGGTTTCCTCACCTTTTAGAGTGGTGATAGCATGGACCTAGCCAGAGGGAAAGTAGTAGAAGGAATTTCTTTCTTGTACATAAGATATGACATTTGAACTAGATAGGTGGTGGTTAGCTTATGTAAAAACTATGTAAGCCAAGGAGTTAGATACATCTAGGTAAAAACCATGTATATGAGATGTATTGTATGTAATTTGTATAGCATTATGATTATAGAGAACATTACACATGAGAGATAAAAAACAAGGGATATAGAGTATGAGATTGTGCATGAATGTATAGAATTTTTTGACATGTAACATAACATTTATAATATGTTTAGTATGATAAAATTCAAAAAAAATCCATGTGAGAGATAGAAAGAAAGGGATAAATAACATGACTTTATGCATGAATCCATAGAAAATTTTGACATGTAACATAACATTTCTAATGTGTCTAGCAAAATGGAGTTAGAAATTATCCTCGATGTGTGTGTGTGTGTGTGGTGTGTGTGTGTGTTGTGTGTGTGAGAGAGAGAGAGAGAGAGAGAGAGAGAGAGAGAGAGAGAGAGAGAGAGAGAGACGAGAGAGAGAGAGAGAGAGAGAGAGAGAGAGAGAGAGAGGAGAGAGAGAGAGAGAATATAAAATAAATATTGGAATCTTGTGAAATTTTAGCAATAAATTTTGTAATATCATCTCTTATTATGAAATTTAACCATAAAAGGAAAGATTGAATCTTTTCATTATCATATGGTAAACTTCATCATTCATGTACATGATAAGACCAAGTATGGTCTCCTTATTATTTGCAAGATATGTAAGAAAAAATTGTAAATAAGTGAGATCCATTTTTACAATTTGATTATAGATGTAAGGTGATACCTTAAGAAGCAATGGGACTTAGTATAGGGAAATAGGGTTTGAAAGATAATTATTTTGAAAATATACTATGAAAATTTGTAATTAAAAGTGAATTTATGAGTGAAATATGTAAGTAAGAAATCACGAATTTATTGGGAAAATTGGTTATTTAAAGTGACCTAATAGATGTAACTAGGTTTTTGAAACATAAATATTTGCTAAAAATTATACTATTGAATTTTGAAATTTAAGGTTAATTTTTTTATTTTATTATGCTAGTAAAAAATCAAAAAATTATTGGAAAAATACTAGGAAAATACCAGGACCTAGTATGGGCAACTAGGATTTGAAAGAAAAATATTTTAAACTTTCTATGAAATTTTTAAAATTTAATGCTAATTTTTTATTTTATTATGCAGGTAAAAAATCAAAAAAATATAGGAAAAAAATTAGGAAATTTATTTAGGGTTTCGAGGGTTTTTATGCACAAATAGAGTAAGTCGTGTTCACCAAATGTTTTAAACTTTTTAGGAATATTGGTGTATTATTCTAAATTTAGTTAAAGGGTTTGATTAGTGAAATCAACAAATAAATATGTAATAATTAAGCTACTGATTTTTATAAATTTGATTGTGATTTTAACCTTTCCAAAAATAGTAATAAGGGATAAAAAATAAGACTTAGCTAGAAACTAATTGAGACAAGTGAGATAGAGTTTGTAATTCAATGTGCATGAGTGGGACACTATCATAAATCAAGATCTAGCCTTCATTTTATTATTGGATAGGAGTGTTTAAATATGACACTAGTGGTACCAGTGTTGTAGTCTACTTTTTTCAATGTTGTTTAGGAGAACTAAGCTTTATAGGTTTTGTTTGCTATGTTTGTGTGACCCTGCCTATGAAGTTTCAACTACTGAACATCTGTGAAACTCCCTATAGATAAAATTTTATCTTCAAACCCTAGACTCCATTTTACTTTGTGTACCTTTAAAAATTGGGGGGGGGGGGGGGGTTAGTGTGTGTAATATGTACTAAACATGGATCCACACCCCTTTTGTGGGCATGTTGCCTACATACCAATACTCTGAAGATGGATAAAGCTATATGTAGTTCTCCCAATTGATGTGTTTTTTGAGATAGTGTATATGAGGATGCAAAATGCTAAACTAGATGTGATTGAGGTGGTTAGAGATTGGTGTAATAATTTGGATAAGCTTGTAAGTGTATTTACTAGTTGTATGAAGAGAATAGGCAATATTTATTGAGTAGTCTTGCTTGTATTCTTTTTTACTTAGTGATAATTGATAACCCTTTCCAAATGATCTTTTAATGGTATTCTATAGGGATCTACTGGTCATGGGTTGAATGTGCTCATATTAGGTTGACAAGGAGAAGGATGAGGAAATAGAAAGAAGTAACCATTGGGGACAAAAATGAACTTAGACAAGAGCACCAAAAGTGGACACTAGTGACACCATCACTGTAGTCCATGTTAGGCCCTATTGTCCTTAATTGACAGGACCTAGGGGGATCGATTTTTCATGGAAAGAATAGTCTGGCTAAGCTTAGATTAGGTTTGAAAGGCTATGGATGACTAGGAATCAGTGAAAAGAATCCTATGAGGGTAATGAGAGCAAGCAAGAGGGACCTATGGATTGAGTGTCATGAGACACACTCAATTTACCAATTTTCATTTTTTATATGACTACACCAATCTCAATTTAATATCACTATAATTAACAATCTCATAGTAAATTAGTATTACTAATTTAGTATTTTATTGGTAATTACAGTGAGATTAAATTGCCAATCTCATACTAAATTAGTAATACTAATTTACTATGAGATTGGTAATTATAGTTTTATTAAAGTGAGATTGGTCTAATAAAATAACACACACACACACACACACACACACACACACACACACACACACACACACACACACACACACACAAATTTACTATGAGATTGGTAATTGTAGTGAGATTAGTTTTATATATTTATAATACCAATTTGCAGTGAGAATAGAGATTTATAATTTACACTAAGAAGGTGAATCGATAAAAAAGCTAACAAGTAACAATTACCCACTCTCATTCCCAAAAAAATTCATTAAAGACATTTATGTGACATGAAATTCCCACTCCCAAATTTATGCTAAAATGTTAAGTTGTTTCTTAAAAACTGGCTAATGTGTTCTGCTAAAACATGTAGTTGTAACTGATCAATGGTCATCATCAACTGGCATTATTAATTTACTCTTCCACTCTACCAATCACCACTAATGGCTGAGAGAATTTATTAAAATAATTTTAATGCATTGCTTATTAACAAATACCAACAATTAATAATGGAAATGGGTTGGTGGTGACTGGAAGTGGACTATAAAGGCGCAACTGTAGGTTTTGAAGCTAGGGATACTGTGTCTCTCACAAATCACAAATTCATATATATATAATACTAATTTAAACATAGATTGATCTCATAAAAATGAAGTAATATAACTCATTTATTATTTTCATAAATTTGTAAGGCAAAGTGTATACTTATTATAACAACTTAGATAGGATAGGTTCAAATTTGCCCATTGATTATATATATATATATATATATATAATTTTAATTTCATGTGAGATTACTAATTACAGTGAGTGGGTTTATATATTTATAATACTAATTTAAGGTGATAAATCAAGATTGGTAATTTACACTAAAATTTTAAAATGACAAAAGAAGGGTGAGGTTTAAAAAGCCCTGTTAGTTGATCCTAGGCTATGTGTGACAGTGTTGACTCATAGTCACTGAGTGAAAGATGGAAGGTGAATGGAAAAGTTACAAGTTGTCAAATTTTGAACCTGTTATATCCCATCTTATAAATGGTTGTAAAAAAATTTAATCCCTAAATTTCATGACAATTAAGAAGTGCATAACCATTATTAATATGACAAAAGAATGGTGACCTTTAAAGTTTATAGTCTACAAACGGCAGTGTGTACACAAAATAGTTTACATGAATTTCACATGCAGTCTGTAATTATTTCACAATATATATATATATATATATATATCTTACAAATTATAATTACATACATACATACATATGTATGTATGTATGTATTACAGTGAGTAGTTTTACATATTTATAATATGAATTTATAGTGAGAATTGAAGTTGGTAATTTACGCTTAGATTGGTTTCATAAAA